>WBNM01041675.1:7229-41321 GCA_013399055.1 Ramphastos sulfuratus
GGGGGGAAAGAATAATCTTTGTTTAAAATTGCAACTTTCAAAATCACTACAAAATAACTCCCCATTTCGCAAATCAGACATGATCACAAATCTGATGTAATGCTATGGGGCCACATGGTTAGCTGACCATTTCTCTTTTGCAGTGTAGGGGCACTCTGCGTGTACTTTAAAAACCACCTCATTCTACATACCTAAGCAGATATATAACTGAAGTCCTCAAATGCAAACATTTTTGCTAATCAAAACTAGAGCCTTATTTAGTGTTGGTCCAAACCAGCCAATAGCCACAGTGAATGCTCACCTGACATTTGATCAAACCTCGACTTAAGCATGTGTCTTAAGCATTCCTGTAAGGATGTGTAAGGATTCCTGGGACTGTACAGACATGTGGAGTTCTACACTTGTGCTGTCAGTATGTGAATTCTACACATGTGAACTTGCTGTTCTTGTGAAAGTTTGATTACTAACCATCAATGTAATAACTTTTTCATCAGTCTTCCCTTTTTCAGTTTTGTTTAGGGATTTTTTGGTGGTTTGTTGGGGTTTTTTTGGGAGGAGGGGGCAGAGAGAAGAGTGTTTCTTTTGTTTGGGGTTTTTGTCGGGGTGTTTTTGTCTGGGTTTTTTGTCTGTTGTTGCTGGGCAAAAACAAAACAAAAAAAAAAATCAGACTGGCCAGACCCTTTCGGAATTATGTTGGAAGCAGGCAAATTAGCTGAGGAGCATGAGAGGTGGTTACCATTATTTCCAATACTTAGAAGTATGTCTTTTGTACCTTTTTACTTTTTATTCATAAAATACAAACATGTTATACTAACCACAGCTTTGCAGCTGCTGTCTGGTCTCAGCTGCAAGGCACAAACATGCTGGTCCTGTGACTCTTATCACTGGACGTAGAACTGAACAATGTGGCAACATCAGACCTCAGTTCCTTAACACACCCATCTGCTTGCTTTATTAGTGAATTTTAAAACTGTTGTTCCATTGTCAAGCAGGGCAGATTGATTCCCTTTGGAAATTTTATCAGGATGGGGCATAGCCACTGTGTGCATGGAGGGAGTGCACAACCATTTTGGTGTGATATGACAAAGAATGCAAATTTTGAAGCTGGCAGCATGCAATCCCTGGCTCCCTTCCACTTCTTTAGCTCCATCCTCATTAAACCATTCACGTAACTCTGAATTTTGAGTTATGCTCTAAGCATGTACAAGCACGACATCCTGAAGTGTCTGACTACTACATGTTCTACCTGTCTGGTTATACAAATGCCTTTTTCAAGTATTTTCATGACAACTGCTTAAGGCATATTAAGTAGAACCATTCTCTGAATCACGAAGACAAAGGCAGAAAAGATGACAAGATACAAGGTTTGTAAGAGAAGGCTTAAATAGCACCTGAAAAGGAAGACTCAGCTGGAGAGCAAACCAAGGACATGGTGTGACACAGTACTGCTAAGCAGAATGGAAGCAGAGAAAGGAAAAAGGCATTGATCATCATGCACATTTCTGATGGGGAAATTTAATTAACACTTACAAATACAGAAACTGGAAGCAAGAATTTACTGCAAAATACTTGTTCACAGAAACTAACATTTGCTGAAGTATTCCCCTGTTCTTTGGCCTTGTAATACAAAACTCACCAAATTCTGACAACCCTTTAATGCTACAAAATCTATTCACCCATCTCTTACTTCTGATTCTCTGGAATGAGAAATGTGGTCTGACTGAAGCTTGAGTGCTCCAAATGTCAGTGTTCGGATTAGAAACTGTTAGACGTCACACAGCAACACAGAATCATTCTGGAGAAGTAGCACAGTAAAATGTACAAAACCAATCGTTATTCTAATTCTGTCAACCCAAGTTATTTTTCCAAAGGCAATTCCAGAAGTTAAAGTTTCTCTTCTATCTCAGCAAAAGATGGCGTGATGCAGTCTGTATTTTGACTGCATTTTACAATGAACTTAGGATATACAACTGATACAAAAAAGGAACAGGCATCAAAAACATATATGACAAACCACCTTACGGAAGGAATATTAATGTTTGTCATTTCAGAATTATGAGAGCTTCAGAGCTTGAAGTGCCACCTGATCCCATTTCAGTCCTGCACGACCTCGGGTCAAGAAGATCCTGAGGTATGGTTAGCAACTGCAGATTTTGTTATGTGCTATACAAATTACGGGCCCTTGAAAGGTAGCTTTCCACTGTTTCCAGATTCTTTAGTAGAAGAGACACAAGTGACACTACTTTCTAAATCCATTCTCCTTTGTTACCCCTTCATCCAGAGGCACTATACATTTTTCCTTCCCCTGCCTCAGCTGCTTGTGCTCAGACATCTCTGTATGCTTTTGTGATTGCCAGTGCATTGCAGTTAGAAGGTGGCTAGAGAAAGGAAGTATAGGTGCATAAACAGGTAGAATCCTCTCAATAGCCTATGCACCAAACATTCACCCTAGGATATATCCTTCACTTGCTATCATGCAGCCTGCTGCAAGAGACACGGTCACAGTTTTGTCTGCAGCTCTGCTCAGAAACCTTAGAAGATGTTCCTCAACTTAAGCAAAGGAAGGAGTAACTACTGTGAGCACCAAACACATCCTTATGGTACTAGGCACAGACAACCTGTTAGACATAGTCTAGCTATGTTCCGGTCTAGGCAGCTTTCAACAGGTTTATCTGAAAATACTCTCAATATTCTACTCACTTCAAATAACTTCTGAGAAGTTGCGAAGCTCACCTTCCGAGCTCTTTCTGTTAAAAGGCACAGCACTTCCTTCTCTCTTCCCCAAGAAAGGCTATGTAAGTACTTTCCAAGTCTAATTAAATGCATCTACAAAACTCGATCAGCAAGTATCTGTTCACAGCAAAAGGAAGTAGAGCAAATTCTACATTATAAGGAATGATAACAGTTAGAATATGCAACATGTATCCAAGAGGACAATGCATCTGATGGCTGTGACACTAATTATCCCTAACCGCCACTTCAGATATTGCAAAGCACTTCTAAACGTTTCTCAGATGAGAAACACGGTACTTGAAATCATCAGTAAAGACTGTGATGAGGACAAAAGGGTACAGAGAAATTTGAAGTGAAAAATCACACCAACAGGTAGAGAAGCTTCAGGCTTTCCAGGTAGAGAAGCTTCAGGCTTTCCAGATTCCTTGGCTGAGTAAGAACCAGAACGATCAGAGTCTGTGCTTGACAGGGAGCCGGAGCAGCATGCTGCTTTCAAGCGAGACGGCCACCCTCCCAACTCTTGGTTCTGAAGCCCCAATTCTGCCCTGATGCCACCGGTTGCACCCACGCCTCACACTCCCTGCAGACGCCTCTGTTCTGCGGATGCAGCTACCAAACTTGTTTGATAATGCCCTTCCCCTTACCTCATGCTTTCATACAATTTTCCGAGCACTCAGCTCAGGAAACCCAGAGAGATACTCAAATACGCACACGCTGTAAACAACCCGCGAAAGTCCTGAACATCTGCGGGAGCCGCTTCGAGCCGTGCACCGACCTGGCGACCAGGAAGGGCTGTCGCCGCGACCTCGAGGTGGTGCTGCCGGGCGGTCGAGCCCTTCCGCAGCCGCTGCGCGCCAGCTGGGCATTCTGCGCAGTTCGGGGAGCGAGTGCCCAGCTCCTTTGCCCCTCAGCCCTGCGAGATCGGCGAGCAACCCCAAACGCGCCCCGCTCCCGGTGTCCCGCGGCGCCTCACTCACCGGAGACAGCGGGCTCGCGGCAGCAGCTCAGCGCCAGCCCCGAGAAGGCCAGGACGGCGGCAAGGGCGGGGGGTTCCATGGGCAGCGGCCGCTGGGCCGCACCGCGCTGGCGGGCAGCAGCCCCAGCGCTCCGGGGGCAGAGGTGGTCGCGGACGGCAGGGAAGAGCGCGAAGTGCGGGAAGCTGAGGCCCTACAGCATGTGTCCTGTAACTGCACCCCGGCGAGGTGCCGAGTGGCAGATGAGGGATCCTATTACCAGCCATGTGACAGGAAAAGATAGAGACCCAACATCCAAACCTGCCGCGGCGCGGCACCGCGGCCGTCCGTTTTTCGTTTGACACTGAATGGGTTTCGGCTAGCGATGCTCCCTACAGGGCCAGCACAGGGGCTCTGCGGAGCCCCCCGCACATGAAAGGCGGGCCCGCCATCAGCCAGACAGCGGCCCGGCGACCCCCCTCACCTCCACTCTTTGCCCCCCCAGCAACCATGTCTCGCTCTTGTCTCTCCCCTCTGCCCTCCCGTACCCTGTCCCGCGCCGTGGTCGCGAAAGCGGGTGGGCAGAAGCCAGTCAGGCCCTCGGCCTAGCCGCGAGCTCTGCCTGCGGCCAGCCGCTCTGCGGCTCTGCGCTCGCCCTCAGCCGGGCTGGGCCCCGCGGGGCTGTCCGCTGGCGCAGGTGCAGCGCGATCTCATCTCTTGCGGGGTCGGGGGTGCAGAGGCAGGAACGCTACAAACTTCGAACAGGCCCTATGCAGCTGCCGTCTGCGCACAGCCGCTCTGAGCGGCGCGTTGGGGCGCGGGTACATGCTGAAGGGCTTCTCCCGAGCTAAAGCCTCTCTGCGGGTCCGCGGGTGGCCAGGTGCCAGCGCCGCACGCCGCGATTTTGGGCATCGTTCTAAAGTTGAAAAGACCTCCCGGCGGAAAGAGCTACACGGCGGAGCCCCGTTAGTGCGGCCCGGGCACAGCGTGCGCCGTGAGAAAGCTACGGAGACACGCACCTCACCACACACCCCCTGCAGCACGGGCTGGGGTCACGGAGGCGCCCACGATCAGTGCCACGCACCCACAGAGGTGCAAACACGGCAGCGCGGCAGCCAACAGACCGTGGAACGGAAAGGGCAGCACTGCTTGCTGGGGACGGTGAATGCACATGCAGAGAGTGGGGTTTTCCCCATCTCGATGCGTGCAGGGTGGTACGTTGCAAAGGCATCGTCTGAACTTCTGCAAAGCTTCATAAATTGACCTGTAAGACATGTTAGCCGTGGCAGTGCTGCTTTGTTAAAAACCACACAAACAGCAAAATACACGTAGAGAAAGTTCTGCTTGCTTAGCCAGGAGCAGAAAGAGGGCAAATATTCTTGTCCTTGTAGTACCTTTATACCATTGTTACGCCGTGGGATAGCACTTTGAAACATCTAAAAGCGAGAGAGCAGTTTTGCTACTCTGGAAGAAGCAACAAAATACATTTGGTAGGATTTAACAATTGTATCAATATGTCATTTTCAGTATTCAGAAGCTTCCTATCATGTGAAGCTGTACAGTTACTTTGAGGGGGGAAAAAAACCAAAAACATGCTTACATTTCTTTTCGTGGCTGCAATATATATAAAAAACAGAAAAATAATTATATACTGTCATGACTTTATATGTATGTGGTAATATGACAGCATAATAATCATAGAATCATAAAATGGATAAGGTTAGAAGGGACTTTATAGATCATCTACTCCAACCTCCCCATCATGAGCAGGGATACCTCTCAGCTACACTTGGCTGCTCAAGGCCTCATCCAGCTTGGCCTTGAAACACCCAGGGAGAAGGTATCCACAACCACCCTGGCCAACGTGTTCCACTGTCCTACCAACCTTATACTGACAAACTTCTTCCTAAGACCCAGTCTAAACCTACTCTCAGCTTCAAACCATTCCTCCTTATCCTATCAATAGACACCCTTAGGAAAAGTCTCTCTGCAGCCTGCCTGAAAAATCCTTTCAAGTACTGGAAGACAGCTGTAAAGTCCTCCTGGCATCTTCTCTAGGCTGAAGAACCCTAGCTCCCTCAGCTTGTCCTCAAAGCAGAGGTCTTCTAGCCCTTCTGCTATAATGTACCATGTTTAGTCTGGAGAAGAACAGGGTGAGGGGAGATGTTATTGCTTTTTATGACTACCTGAAAGGAGGTTGGAGTGAAACTGATGTTGGTCTCTTTTCCCAAGTAATCAGTGACAGGATGAGAGAAAATGGGTTTGAGTTGTGCCACGGGAGGTTTAGACTGGACATTAGGAAAAACTTCTTTACTGAGAGAGTGGTGAGGGGTTGGCACAGGCTGCCTGGGGAGGTAGTAGTCACCACGCCTAGGAGGAGTTCAAGATGCTGTAGATGTGGTGCTTCAGGATATCATTTAGTGGTCATGGTAGTTCAGTTATGGTTGGACTTACTGATCTGAAAACTCTTTCACAGCTTTAATGATTCTATGATTATTACTTCTTTAGGCTGAATTCCTAGTGCAGAATTTTTAGGGCAATGAAATACTGAAAAACAATAGCAGTGTTCCATTAGCTTGGTTATGCTTTTAAAAAAATATTAAATGATAAATGCAGAAATACAAATGCAGAAATGCTGAGTTCCTCCTCATGTACAATGGGAGAGTTACCAAGATCAATTAGAAGGAACAAACTGTGAGGGTGGTGGGTGTTGTTTGTACTAGTGCTTTGTTTGTGATGGGCTAAGTTGAGTAATTCTGATTCATAGAAATCAGCTGTAATCTCAGATTAACATACACATTTTTTAAGTGGAGTTTTGATTGATTCAGTGTATTCCCTTCCCAGTCTGAGCTACTGACATCAAGCACTGCTAGCATTCCTTTACAAGTCACTGTGTGTCCATGCGGCACTTCCTTGTTGTACGTGCTAACGGCATATGAGCCATTACTGCTTTGTAATTTAATGGTCCACAAGAGCCCCTGGGGACTGTGTTGCCTGTTCACCCCAATTTCAGTGCCCTCTTAGCTGACATTCTGTTTTTAACATTGTACTGATAACAATGTTCACAAAATCTACCTGACATATCTCCAAGAGGCCAGTTCAGTCTTCCAGTACTCTTAGGCAAAATCATTCTGCTGTCCACCTTCTCCACCAATGAGTTGCGCACTGTTGAAGCGTGTCTATACCAGTTCTGCTTTTGCAAAAACACAACTATAACACATTGGCAATGGACAGATGGTTTGTTGCTAATGATCATTCCCCAATTCTCTTTCAAAGCTTTTTTGTTTTGTTTTGGTTTTCACAAGTTTTTTTTCTTTCTGTTGTACAGAGTGGTTTATATTTTAACTTACTGTATTCAAGATCACTCAGTCAGTGTTTTGTAATTTTCTGCTTGTGGTTTGTGGTCCTTCACAAACAACAGCAGTGGTAACAGCAGCAGCAGCTAGTAAGTAATGGTCTGAGCCATTTCTTTCAATTTGTCTTCTTCCTTTTATATGGTAAAGTCTGTACTGTTTCGCACATTTGATTTTCTTGTACATTTGGTACATGGTTTGTCCTTGCTTTCTGAAACCAGCATGATTCTCTGATAGCTGAGGTGTTAAAGAATTTAGAAGACCAGACCAAATGACCGATAAAAGTTAGTCATTCTCTGTTGAAATGAATTGCACAATACGCATCTGACACATATGGTGATTTTTTTTTCCATAAAAAGATTCTTTACAAGGCAGTAGCTCAGAAATCACTTTTTAATGAATTAAAGACACTATAATACAGCTAGATATTAAGAAAGAATATGCATGTTGCTGTCATTCAAGGAAAACATTGCAAGTTTTGCAAAACATTTCCAGTGCAGGTAACTAACTGCACAGTTGAATAAAGATGAATTAAAAAAAAAAAAAAAAGGGGGGGGGGGGGGGGGGGGCAAAAACCCCACAACCTTTTTAAATAACCTTGAAAGGATAGTTTCATTTTCTGAGTATTTTCCCTCCCTTTCCTCCAATTGTATCCTTCTAAAATTTAAGTCAGAACTAAACAAAAAATGCCACTTTCAGTCTGTATTCAGAGATTTGTCAAAATATAAGAATTGAAACGTTTAATGTTTAAATATTCAATATTTCTCTCTCCTGTTAAATAATCGCAACAATCTACAAATTTGACCTGGCTTGCTAAGTAGTCCATCTGACTGTGAATCCACTACCACATCTATCTGAATCAGCCTTACATGGCCGCAGAGAAGGCAAATGTTTCTCTGATAATGGCTAGCATAGTAGGTGAGGATTCTTTTCATTTTACCAGCTTTCACGTAAAAGAAAAGTGCAGAGAAATCACAAACTCTCTTGGTTTCATCAGAACCCTGGCTCTTCTGGCAGAGATGTGGCCATTAGAAGAAACTAATATGTATAACTTTGAGATGGATGTTTTCAGAAGCATTATCCTTTGCTCATGATAGATAGTAGTCTGAGCCTGCCGTGATACAATCCTGGCAAGCTGGTTAACATTTTGCACACAATTCAACATTCATTGTAATGAAAGCAGAAATCAAATCATGTTGTCCTATATAAAACCATTGTTTGTGTTTGAAAGGTCCATCTTTGTTGCCATGGATGAGTTAGTCCTCTGCTGTGCTTTTTCTGTGTTTCATTAAAAACTCCTCTGCAATTTCGTTGTTTCTTGTTCAGATACAACTGAAACCTCTGAAACAAGTTTCTGGCTCCCTTTGTGTCTTTGGAAGAAAAGACAAATAGAAGTTTTTGTTTGTTTGTTTGTTTTTTAAAAACCAAAAACAAACTGAAAGGCTAGAGAGAGCCGTTAGTTACCCTAATGTCATTGGTTAGACCAGGATGAGAAGAATAATGGGTTAGACAGAATAGTAATGTTCCACAGTTCTGTGTCATTCCAGTGCATACTTCCCCAAGGAACAGCATCCCTCATTTCATACACTACTAAACATTCAAAGTACATAAATTGCCAAATGTAGTGACTGGCACATGTGTAGCACTCCTATTTGAACAACATTTGATGAAATTAGAGGATACTGAAAGATTACTGTTATCCCTCTGCAGCAATCAATTCTGTTCTGATGATATAAACTACAAGAGCTAAGGAGAAATGGGGAAAATGTCACCAGTTTGAAAACACTGACAATGGTTGTAAAAGGACAGTGGAGAAATATCTGAGTGAGCAGGGAGCTCAAGAATCAGTGGCAAATTTTGGACCATATGTTGTTAGGGTTTTTTTGCTGAGATAAATGCTTCACTAATATATTAATAGATAAATTTGTGACCACTTAGCAACCTTCACAACTAACTGAGAGGGAAAAGTCTTGGTATCTTGATTTCTTGAAATTTTTATTCTACATATCGTGTTCCTGCACACACACATTCCATCCCTGCCCTTAGAATCATGTGATTCTCTGAGAACTTTATCTTTCACTTTTAGAATAGAAAGGTGGCTGGGGAAAGCTTGAATAGATACCCCCTAGTTGTTTTTCTGTTTGTTAAAGGAAAAAGAAATCTAAAAGCATATAGCATTCAATGATTAGGATTTCTGTATATTGGTGTTGGACTTGCTACTTTTAAAGATACTTCACCCTGTCTTACTATGTAAACACGGTCCTGGCTGTGAACACCAAGAGCAGTTCCTTTTCTGCCACTTGTCATAGAGTTATATTTACTCTGAGATTCAGAAGAGTGTATATTAGATGACAGACTTTCATGATTCAGTCTCATTTAGACAGTTGTCAAATAGTCCCTAGTTAAAATCTATCTGTTCACCATCTATTACTGCTACTACTCTATTGCTACCCAGATATACACCCCCCACTGACTGTTAAGGACTTTATTATACTCTTTTTCATAAATTATAAGCTTTTGATAGCATATGAAAATTAGTTAGACATCTGCAAAATACAAAAGCATTTAGAAGGGATGATGGCTTAATTCTGTTTTGTTTTTTTTTAATTCATTTTTGATGTAAAATGCTGAGTTTAGAGTAGCAGTTCTGTAAGCCACTCCCAAATGTGAAAACTCTATGCAGTTGTAATAGTACTTTTAAAGTAATAGTACTTTTAAATCAGCTGTTCATTTGTTTCTTTTTTTTTTTTAAATGGGAATGTGGTGTGTAAAATTTGGCAAATATAGGAGGTGTCCATTGTTTATGCATTTTTATGTATGCAAGAAACAATTTCTGTAGTTATCTGTGTTGAGT
Source organism: Ramphastos sulfuratus (assembly GCA_013399055.1). Lineage (NCBI taxonomy): Eukaryota > Metazoa > Chordata > Aves > Piciformes > Ramphastidae > Ramphastos > Ramphastos sulfuratus. Next base: position 17,123 of record WBNM01041675.1, read on the forward strand.
ATCCATGTTTTTATTGTACAGGGGTGGAAGAAAAGCTGTTTCACTTCAGAATGTTCTCTGTGAAGTACAGAAAACAATGCTTATATGATTTAAAGGGAACAGGCCAGATTTAGCAATTTTCTGTCCCTCTGGCAGACACAGTTAATTGAGTTCAAAATCCATGGCCTGTATTTTCAGCGATGGACATGACTATTATACTCGGTTGTTTCAAGGGTCTCTGCAATGATGAACCTGTTAGAAAGGCATGCAGTCAAAAGATTTTCTTAAGTGTCTTGTTAGCACTGATAACAGGATGAATTATATAAAGAATATAGGAAATTATAATGACCTTTTAAAACAAAGGACTCAAATCTCAAGGAAGTAATTTAATAGGCACTTAACATTTTCTAGATACTTATTTTTAAAATTTAGACATTTTTATATTTGGTTTATTTCTGAGTGGTAGAAAGATTCCAAGAAAGGGCAGCAAGCTGATAGATCATTAAAATTCTATTTACCTCTTTCACACAAGAGACATAGAAGCATTCTCTAGGCAAATTCATGCATGCCTAAAAGTGGGACTATATTCAAAGGTATGTGCTAACGTGACCACACCTGTTCGGAAATCAGGGAGCCTTATCACTTAACAAGTAAATTATTCTGACTGAAAAGTCCTGTTCCTTTTCAGCCAAGCAACCAATCAACCAACCAATTGATTGTGTTTTCATGTTGTGATAATACAATTCAAACTTTTCTTCGTAGCCTTTCAGTAGGGCACAGAGACTATTCAGACACAATGTTTTTCATAGAAGATAGTGGCAGGAAAATACTATGATTGATTTGTCACTGAAAAAAAAAAAACATTTAAAAAAGTCATCACAGTTACAGATTCATTTGTGTTTTCAGTTCAACTGAGTCTTACCTCTCCTTTCTACATAAGAAAATTAGACGTGCCAGGACTGCAAGACCAACTATTCCAAATACACAGCCAAGGAGAATTACTTGTCTGATATCTGAAAAACAGGAATCAACCACAATAAAGCAAGAAGATGCTGGTGCATTTATTTATATTTGTTTGAATGCAGTCACATGTGCCATCTTTTTAAAATGGACATATACTGTAAATTTTACTGTTCTTTTTGGAATAAACTGGTAAGAACTCATGTAATTCACTTGACAGCTATGACAGGTGGCTGCAAAAGCTGTTCTAACATGGAGAAAGGATGGTTAGTGGTTAAGCAAGCATTATGATGTGTAATATTTGTGTAGAACTGCCAATCCAAATAACTGAGATTGGTTTCAAATTTGTCCCTATATTGGCATTAAAAGTTTTGAAACTGCATCTGCTGCTTAATGAGAGCAAAAGCAAACTGTTGTGTTGTATGGTGAACTGCATCATACAGTATGAACATGCTAAAAGTGCCAATTTAAGTCTGCAGTTGCATAATAAGGACATGTGAAAGAGAGAAAGAAACCAGATATAAACCAAAATTTGAATAATAAATCTCCTCTTCTTTTAAAGAGTTGCAGGTTACGAGTTCTGTCACTTTCCCACTGATATAGGACAGAACTAGCAGGATGCTTTGTGGCTGAGGAGAGCAACAGATGCTGAAGATGTCACGCAGCTAAATTTTTCATAACACAACACAGGTTTAGGTGATGAAGCATCTGGATTCAGCTGTCTGGGAGAAACAATGATTAGCGAATCCTTTAAGAAAAGTACCTCATGGAGTACCATCACTGAAAAACCACAAGTCTCAGTGTGAGGAATCTTTATCCTAGACTCAATGTCAGAGTAAAAAAGAAATGCAGTTCCTTGGCTCTGAGACACTACAGTCTCCTAAGGTCAATGAAGTATTAATGATCTGCCCTTTTCCTGCTCCTGGTGAGAGCATTGTACACATGTATCAGGGAGCATTATACCTTCTTTAGGAATAGGTGAGCAGTGGTTCATCCAAGATTTAATGCTTCTGGGATGCATTTTTGATAGCCCTTCATTCCATTGCTTTGTTGTGCCTGCAGGAAGAATTGCCTAGCACACAGTGACAGCAGTGATGTAAAAGATGCTTCCGTGATCCTAGAATAGGTAATTTGTTTTCTAAATTGATTGATGCTGAAGTTTAAGCAAAAAGAAGCAGAATACATAAACTGTTTCACAGGAATTAGTCCTTCATCCAGTAACTTCTGTACAAGGCTCGAAACCACCTGTTTGGCTGACACACACCTTACGGCAGGTACCATGTCTCTGCCAAGTGATGAGGGCGCACCATTGGCCTCAGTAGTTAGTTCTGGTGGTGCTTTGCCTCTGTTGGGAAATCTTTTTATTTAGTTTATAATCTCTGCTCATATCTCTTGATTTTATACGTTTTGCTTTCAGTTTCCTGGAAGTGAATGCCATGGTGCTGGCAAGACTTGCAGTGGGATTGTAATTAGAAGCATAGGAAAATAATTATTAGCAGAGGATTTCCATGGCAACTTTAATTCGAGGAAGCAAAAGTCAAAAGTCAAAATATGCAGGCCTAACAACATGTTTTGCATTTGAGATTTCAAATTTGAAATGGATTTTGCAAAATAACTGGCATTCAATTTTCTTGTTTCCATCTCTCTTCCTATTCAGCTTTCATAGTTCTCGTGCCTTTATTTTAACTGTTCTAGCTTTTGGAAATCAGAAGCATAAAGCAACTTAAAAAATGCAATGATTTGCAATACAGAGTTTGAATGCAATGTGGCACAAAACTGCAGCGAGAGAAATGAGTGCGGCACTGTCAGGAAGTACCCCTGGAAGCTGAGAATAACAGAGGCCTGGTACCTGATAGGCATGAGAAAGAATTTGAAAAGGCATCTTTTAAAAGGTCACGCTGGAAGTGAAAATGTGACCACTAATCACAGTGGCTAGGCCAGTGGTCAGGTGCCCGGAAATTTGGAAGTGCTGTCCATTAATTTTGTCAGCATTTTCCTGGTATCAAGAAGGCCTTCTGTGACAAGGCTTCAACTGTATCTTAGACAAGAGCCAGAAATGTTTTTTAGTGGAAAACAATTACTAGTTCTCCAAGCTATAAAAATACTAGAGGGTCAGACTTATTTGAGTTGAACTTCTGAGTGTTTTGCTAATCTTCTTTGGAGAGACCTGGACCTGTCAATAAAATTACCTTCTCAGACAGGGACTGATATGCAGCACCATATCTTATGATGCAAAAGGGAGAAGGCAGCTAGATATGAATGTCATTATTAGGGCACAGAAATGAAAAAAAAACAAACCAGGAACTGTGTGTGCAATTGATATTTATATTGTCTCTGTCCATTGTCAGTACTGTCAATATCCTGTGCTATGGGCAGCATTGCCGTATCCAGCTGAGGTTGATAAATTCATCAATTTTGGCTCACTTTACAAATGAACTACAACCCCAAATATTAAATGGCAAAGAAGGTCTTTGCTAGAATCGGATCAATAACATTCTTTCATGTCCTCTTCTGCAGTGTCATCTTTCAGGAAACCATGTGCTGGAAAACGTTGCCATTTATATTTGCTTATTGATAAAGCTGCAGCGTGTCTCTGTTATTCTGAATGCAGTTAATCGCTGCATATTTTCCAGTTCCTCCCCCCCACCTTTCAGGGCTGTCTTTTTGCGAGGCTTTCTCTAGTGCAAATGTCAGCATCCGGTTTGTTTATTGAGACTGACTGGCTCCTATCCAGTATGCCTGCGGTTGATGGCAGCGGTGGAAGAGTGTTAGTTTTCAGCTCAGCAAAATGTTTTGCCACTGACTCCTGAAGATCTGGCCTTAGTTTATAAAGATTTCATTCTGCTCAGGCTTTTGACAGATCATCTACTATTACTGTGAACTATGAAGCATGCTAAATTATCTGCTAAATTTCTGAATCCCTCCTATTTTTAATGGCTAATTAAAGTGCTCCATATGCTCTGGCCTATCATATTAAATAAAAGTATTTTGAATTAATTCTACTTTCACTCTTTCTAAAATAGCATCACTACTGAAATTGGCCCCTGTGAACACAATCAGTTGCATATTGATTGCTAACAGTGGCTGGTCCAAGAAAACATTCCATAAATGTTCACTCATCTGTTTGAAATTAAGCAGCACTCCCTGTTTCATACGTGCAAACGTTCAGTTATTTTTCATGCTAAAGTCCTCACTTTGCTGCCTGAACCCTCTGCAGTTCTTGCAATTATCACTAAGTGTGCAGAACCGCATTGGAAATAAGCAAGAGTTGGTGCAGGCCTGCAGAGGCTGATCAAGTGTGTCAACTGGCCAAAAAACTGTTGCTGATGTGCTGTGCACATTCTACATTTCTTTGGAATGTGCTCATAATGGAAATTCTGTTGCTATGAATTATATGCTGGGTATTTTCAGGAATAATTAACTCAGCCTTAAAAGCTCTTCAATTTGCCATGTGGCCTTGCATCACCCTGATGTTCTGAAACATTGCTATCTTGAGGATATTATTTGGAGTCTATGTGACACATAAATGAAATGGTTGAAAGTGACAGAAAACATTGAACAGTTTCTTGTAAATTGTAGAGACAACCTAACTGCTGCTAAATCCCAGGGTCCTGGACTAATTGATAATCCAATACTAGTGACATAAGAGTGCAGTAAATTTATGTTATTTATACTAAATACATTGACATGGTTCACAATAATGTTACTGCTATGGAATAATATATTATGTTTTGAGATAACATAATCCTTTAGAACCAAAGAGCACAAGTCTTCAACAAATATGGTCTTTGTCTGCTCTTGAATCACAGAATTAGAGAATGTTTGAGGTGGGAAGTAACTTCTGGAGGTCGTCTTCCAAATCCTCTGTTCAAGAAGGGTGACCCAGAGTCAGTTACTCAGGACCATGTCCTCATGGCTTTTGAATATCTGCAGGGAGACTCTACAACTTCTCTGAGGAGCCCGTGCCAGTGCTAAATCAAACACAGAGCCAAAAAACATTTCCTAATGTTCAGAGGCAGCCTCCTGTATGTCAGTTTGTGGCCATAGCCTCTGGTCCTGGCACTGAGCAGCACTGGGAAAAGCCTGGTTTCATCCTCCTTGCACCCTCCCTTCAGGTATTCGTACACTTTGATAAGACTCTAATACTCCACCCCAGCCCCATCCTGCAACCCCAAGTCTTCTCTTTTCCAGGCTGAACAGCTTCCAGCTCTCTCAGTCCCTCCTTACAGCATATATGCCCTAGTCCCCTAATCACCTTCATGGCCTTTCATTGGACTCTCTCCATCATGCCCACATCTCACTGGACACAGTACTGCAGGTGTGACCTCACTGGTGCCGGGGAGAGAAGGATCACTTGCCTCGACCTGCTGGCAATACTTTCCCACAAACCTTCTCTATCACAAGGACACATTGCTGATTAAGGTTCAGCTAGGTGTGTAATGGGTCTCCAGGTCCTTTTCTGCAAACTTCCTCTTAAGACACTCATTTTATAATGTGTGACTTCATAATCCACCCCTCAGGTGTCTCAAACTGGACATATGTTTGCGTCAGTTAGTTGCAAGGAAAGTAAAAGCTGTAATAGCAGTGACAGAATGAGGGATGACAATAAATGGTGAGGGGTTGTGCCATCATTTGTGCTTGAAAAGTAGCTCAAATTATATGGGTACTAAAGGTTTTCAATAATCTCTAATTCTCTATGGATACATATGTATACATAAATTATATATTTACAAAGCTGCTAAAAGTGCATTACATTTACATTAGAAAATTGCATTAACATTGTGCTGTAAATAAAGATTCTTTTTGTAGCCTTTGTATTTTTGTGCTACAGAATCATCTTTAGTGAAGTGCTATGCTTTCCTGTTTTTCTAAGACTGAGTCTGAAATTTGTTTTAGGTCATCCACTCAAGAAGCATGCCTGTGAGTTCCTTTCAGCCAAACCTAGAGAAAGGGAACCAAGCGACCCTAATCCCTCAGTGAGAGTAGATATATGAAATAAAAGAAACAAAAACACCCACCATAAACTATCTCTTACTTAGATGTGATTATTAGACTTTCTAGAAACCCAGAGATCTCATGTCCAATATCTTCTCAAATCAGAGAAGGTGCTTCTGTCAAGGCCCAGCATCTCATTGCCTTATTCATTATAACATTTTTTTTTAATGTCCGTTTGTAACATTTGAAAGGAAACAGACCTGTTCTTGGAATGCAGCTAGCTGTATCTCCAGACCAGGCCCCTGTCACTTGGCAAATTCTTTCCTTTGACCCAGCGATGTCATAGCCCTGACTGCAGATGAAGCCAATGGTTGAGCCCAGCAGGTAGTTAGTTCCATTCTTTCTTCCATTGGCTGGATGATCCAGCCAGCCACAAGAGATCACTAATAAAAGAGAATATCTAGTTAAAGCATCTTGGATTTGGATTAGCAACTCTCCATCACAATGGTTCAAGTGTCATGGAAAGACAAAGACTTTTAAGCTAGATGAAAGGCGATACTTTCTGACTTTTTTTTTTTTTTTTAAATTTTTGAGTCTGAGGAAGACAGGTAAAGACAGGGAACAAAGATATATGTTCTACACAGTAGTGTACTAGTGGAAGAAATTGAAATTATTTTGTATTTTTCTGAGTATGCTACCAGTTTTCCTGGTAAAATTTCTCCCGTGAAGAGTTATTACAAGTGGACGCACCTAGAGTTGATCAGAAGACCTTCTTGAGCCATGTTAACTGTTTAGATGCCCTGTAGAAAGAACTGTAGTGATGGATATTCTGTGGAATGTTTTATCACCTGGCTCTAGATTTTCTATCAGCAGTTTGTGATTCTGATGAGATGCTTTTGTGGAACTTCCCACTTGAAGGCTTCTTGTTGTCAGGACATCGAATCTGCAGAATGGGTCAGAGCCACAGAGCAAGACCATCTCCTTCACCAGGTAATCTTCAGGGTCTTCATAAGGAACGAACACGGGCAGAAAGGAAGCATTGTGCTTTTCTCCATAAACGAAATTGTTCAGCAAGTACTCTGTGTCATAAGTAAAGAGAGAAGTTCCATTTTCAACAGCCCCTTGGGAGAGGGAAAAATAAAGAGAGATTAGTATGTAACATTGCCTACAGCTCTATCCTACCTTCTGATACTAATCCAAGAGCTTTTTGACATAAATGTAGCTAGAATTGGAAGAGATCTGTGGAACTCACAGCTTCTTTCCATCTCAAGATTGTTTTCCTTTTCATATGCAGCACCTTAACTTAGCACTAAAGTTAGTCTTTGGTTAACATGGTGTTTGATCAATTACTTAAAATTAGATCCAAACAATTGTGTAGTGATAATTTTACATAAAGATGGTTTTACATGCCCACTGGCAAAATGATTGTAAAGAAGTACCTCAGACAGAGGTAGACAAGCAACAGAAATCCTGATCGTGCATGGCCCCATATTTATCATGACTGCTGTGGCCCTGCTTTTTTTTTTTTTCCCACTCTGCTAAATCAGAAACCTCCTGAAGTAGGAGCAGTGAGACTTTTAAGCTACATTACTTGATACAGACACCAACTGGTAGTTAGAGAATATTTTGCATCGTATTTCTGGCCCGTCTTCCTAATCTGATATAAGAGAGAATTTTGACCAGTCTAATGCTGCAGGCTAGGTTATAGCAGCCTCATCAATTTCCCTAAATGAAAGCAGACATTCTTTAACACAGACACACACTCCTTCTTTTGTAAAGGAACAGTTACTGAGTTGTGATTTTAAAAAATGATGTTCTGAAATGTTATCATGGTACTTGATGGAAACATTGCTAATATTCTGGAAAAAGATACCCGTGTCTGGCTGTTGCTGTATTTCTGTAACACTTCAGTCTGGTGATGCTGTGTTCAGCTGATCACAGTAGCTGGAATTCTGAAAGTGTTAGCCGTGAAATATGAGCTCTGACTCTTGATGGAACAAACTGCAGGATGCTCCATCTTGGTTCTGTCCTCAATCATTCAGCTAGATGTGTCACCCACTTGGATAAAGGAGGGTGTACTTCTCTTACTCCCATCTCTTCTCTCAATATAGGTTGCTTAGAACAGACTCCATTAGCTAGCTAGTCTGTAAGCAACATGCTGTTTTGAATTTGTGAAGAAAATGCAAATAGACCAGCAAAATTACTTACAGTTAGCTCCAAACTCAAACAACTGCTGGGGACTAGCATGAACAGGCATGGTGGTTTTATTCTTAAAGGTGTAATCGTCCTCTGTTTTGCCGTTCATTACCCCAAAGAGACCCTGTGTATGATTCATAAACATTGGTGGAAGCAGAACTGTCAGGGTCAGAAATCCTCCACTTCCCCTCATTTCCACTCCAGACCCAGAAGAAAACATCACTGTAATGTTCTGATCAGCGGTAGAATGGAGAAAGAGACCTGTAACAATGAGAGGAGAAGAACAAAATAGCTAATTATCCATAGCTGCATCATCATTTTAAAATGTTTTTCATAGACCTTCTCCTCTCTCCTACTTTGGGCTATATTCTGAGAAGGATTTAAAGGGAGGATACACTTTCATACCTACTACAATTGCTGTAAGATAGTTACTGTAGACTAGTAGCAAAAATAGGTAGGCAGATATAAAATGCACTGCCTTTTATCAGTGTCCCAGGGGAGAACGTTCGAGATACGAGATGATTACATTACATCAGAGTGGCTGTGATCTAGAAGCACTGCTCCTAGCGGTCATAGGTTTCCGCTGCTTCTTGATTGTCCTGTGAAGACCTCCCTTCTTAGCCAAGCCCCAACACTGGCTCTTAAATTTGTTTTTCCTTTCCTGCATCTCTGTGCTTCTTCAGTACCTTTTCAGTGTAGCCTTCCCTATGCATTTCATAATATTCTGCAGTCATTTGAGGCATACTAATTGCCAGGGAAAAATCCCTTCCCCTGCTGGATAGGAGACTTACTGTTGTAATTCTAGGAATTCCAGAATCATAGGATGTTAGGAGTTCGAAAGGACCTCCAGAGATCATCGGGTCCAGCCGCCCTCCCAAAGCGGGATCACCTAGGGCAAGCCACACAGGAACACATCCAGGCTGGCTTTGAAATTCTCCAGAGAAGACTCCACAACCTCTCTGGTTAGCCTGTTCCAGTGCTCTGTCACTCTCAGAGTAAAGAAGTTTCTTTCCATGTCAAAGCGGAAGCTCCTGTGTTCTAGCTTATGTCCATCATTCCTTGTCCTATTACCGTCTGCCACCTAAAAGAGCCTATTCTCTTCCTCTTGACACCCACCCCTCAGATATTTAGAGAGATAAATAAGGTCCTCTCTCAGCCTTCTCTTCTCCTCCAGACTAAACAATCTCATGTTCTCTGTTTTTCTTCATAGGAGAGATGTTCAAGTCCCTTAATCATCCTCATAGCTCTTCATTGGAACCCCTCCAGTAGATCTCTGTCTTTCTTGAATTGGGGGAGTCCCAAACTGGAAACATTATTCTAGGAGTGGTCTCACCAGGGCAGAGTAGAGGACTGGAGACAATTTTACTAATGCACCCCAGGATACCATTGGCCTTCTTGGCCACAAAGGCACATTGCTGTCCCATGGATTGCTTACTGTCCATTAGGACTCCAAGGTCTCTTTGGACTCTTTGGACCAAGGTCTCCATTGGAACTCTTTGGAACTGCTTTCCAGCAGGATGACCCCTAATCTATACTGGTGCCTGTTGTTAGTCCTTCCCGGGTGCAAAACTCTACACTTGTCCTTATTGAACTTCATGAGATTCACCTTTGCACAGCTCTCCAACCTGTCCAGATCGCTTTGGATAGCAGCACGACTTTCAGGTGTGTGTCAGTCACCCCTCCCAGTTTTGTATCATCAGCAAACTCACTGGGAGTATACTCTATCCCCTCATCTAGTGATGTTCAGAGTATGTTTTAAATTACTATTAAAGACCAAACAAGTGATCACATCCCTGAAGAAAAATAAAAGTCAGCTTTCTGTAGTCTTTTCAGCAGAATAGAGGACATTCTGTGAGAGAAGCCTGCTGGGAAGACAGAAGACCCTGCCTCTTTCTGAACACAGTATAGGTACTTTCAGTTGCAGCTAGGCTAACTGCCAGTAATGGTAATGAGAAGCAGGAAGGCTTCTGATATGCTCACCTAAACTATGACTCCCTGTTACACCTCTCCGTTGGAACACAGCTACGGCATGCTTCTCTGCAGCATGCTTGATTCATGGTTGTTTGGAAGATGTGTAATTCTGCTGGCTATATACTCCTGCCCATATTCTAGCTGTCATCTGTTTCAAAGGCCAGAGGAATTTGTGCACTGGGCCAGTTTAAAGGTAGAGCCAGGTAGGCAAATGGGATGCTCTCAGTTGTAGTTTCTTGACTGTGACCCGTGCCAAATCTGATTCTGCCTCTGTCTGGCAGCAACTGAACTGAAGAAAGTAATGCAACAATAAAATAAATGCTAACGAGCTGGGATATTGCCTCTCCTTTCTTTCACTTCTTACGTAATTTTTTAAGTGATCTGCAGCCTTTTTCACAAAAGGACACTGAAAAGAGAGTTGAAAAGCAAGCAACTAGAGATATTTTTAACTACACATGAGTTCTCTTGGAATACAATAGTGTCGTGGTAGGCCTAAATAGGCCCAAGGTGGGCTTGTACATGTCCTGGCTTGCCCAGGCATGCTCCCCTCTCCCCCTCCTTCTGTGCTGGGGGTGGTGGACACAGGAAAGGGGACAAAAGCCCTGGCTTCACCTAATATGGTCAAGCTTCGCAAAGTGCCATCCTGATTGGCTAATCTATGTCCAAAGGCCCATTAGTCTTGGGTCGAATTGATATAAAGGGATGAGCAGTTAGCACAAGGTGCTCTCTGCCATTGTATCCCTGCCTGCTTACTACCTCATTGATCCTGAACTGAGGCTCTGATGCCTCCACGCGTTCAGCCTGCACAGCCAGCGTGACGCCGTGCCGAGACTGCACATGGCATTGCATCCTGCCTGCACCTGAAAGCCTGCTGCCAAGAGAGCCAGGACCAGGTCAGAGATCACCTGCCTCCTTTCTCCAGCACCCAGGAGCCTGGGGAAACTCCAAAGCCTCTAATGGCTTTCAGCCTGGCAGCAACCCCACCACGTGCTTTGGGTATTGTCCCGTAATATTGTGTGAGTAAATACATCAAGCCTCTTGTAATCATTGATTGCCTTCTGCCATAAGCAGAAAGGAGCTTCCTGCGTCCATCCAGTGGCTAAGCAGGATAACTAACTGCAAGTGGTGGTGTAAGTGACCGCACAAACCTTCCCTTCCAGTAAAAATGTTTGCTTATGTTGGGTACCTTTAAAGTGTTCCAGTTTTGCCTGTTCCCTATATGTATAAATTTCCAAACTGTGCGTTTTGAACCTTGTATGTAAGTTTTCTGGTGATATTTAATGTTAATAAACAGTTTTCATAGTTATTAACAATCTCTGCCTGGACATCAAAATGAATATAGATTATTAATTTTTAATCATTTAGCTTCAAATAGCTTACAAGGCTGATATTTGTAACGAACCTTTCAGGTCCATCCAACTTTGCTCAGAGAAATTGACAACCTTCTGGTTCAATAGGACCTCCAGATTCAAATCCTCTGAGTAGCGTACTTCGATCACATCAGAGTTGTTCTCCTTCATGGCCACTGCAGACAAGCCTGTCACCTGAGCCCCGGTTCCTTCCGAAGAGAAAAAACACACATCCCTAGAATCCCCAACATGATATAACATGTAAAGCAAAAATAAACTCCAAATATTTCCTAAAAATACTTAAATTATATTATTTATGTTTGAGGGAATTGCTAAGCATGTAAGTCACATAAAACTCCACAATGTAAGTCTTCTGCCAGTATTTGGATGAAGAATTGAAAGCGGAACATCTAATGCTGAAAGAAGTGTGGAAATTTTGAAGTCTTCATCCAAATGACAGTGATTGAGCTGTGTAAGACTGGTTGATCTTGTTTTTGAACATTCAGTACTGTGATTAAAGCTTGGGAAAATTAAGAACAATTTCAGTGGCAGTATGACAGGAGAAAACACAGAGAGTGGACAAAAATGTAAGAAAGTGATCTTCAGAATAAGCTACTGAGTGGCTCATGCCACTCCTACCACAAACACAGTAAAATCCACCAAGGACAAAATATTTTCTTAATAATCTTCACCCTATCCAATGTCATATTTAGTGTAAGCATTTATTCATGTCTACATGACAGTTTCAGTCTATTTATATAGTAATACTGTAAGTACCAGATCTTGGATGTGCATCTGTGAGGCCAGCTGGAATATTCTTTCCCGAGGCAAGCCTGCTGTTTTATGCACCATAAAAGCATCAACAAAAGTATCTGACATAAGACTTTTCAGGTCGTCATAGGAAGTATGATCCTGTTCTGCTGTGTCAGGCTCTAATTTTTTCCTCATTTTAAAAAGCATGTATATGACCATCTTCTTCTTACAGGCTGCTGCGCTATCTGCCCATTCAAATCATGAAGACCACAGGTGCCTCCAGAAAGCTTCATCTGCCCTAGGTTTTGTTTTACAAGAAGTCAAAGACCAGGACAACCAGCCTATTTGAATAAGTTAAAAAAAAAAAAAAAAGGGCTCTCTTTAGTCAACTTTTCTCACCAGACATTCTGTACTTTTCTGCTAGTTTGAGGTACTCAGAAAGAATTTTTCCCCATCCAAACTATGTCTTCTCAGGTTCTTCTGGGATATTTTTGCATGCATATGTGCCTAACAGAAAGAATATGAAGTGGGGCATATACTACTAAAATGCATCAGCTGGGAGCTGCACCTGTTCACTGATTCCTACAACTGGCCTTTTGTTTCCCTTATAGATGGGAATGGGCATAGAGAAAAATGAGGATTTGTTTTACTGAGTTCTTAAACACAACAGCAAACCTCACACTTCCATTACTCATACACAATAAAAATAGTAAATAATCTTTGATCAGGAAGATATTTTTTTCCTGAACATTTCGTCTGCTTTCCCATTAGCTTCAAAAATGTTGACCTTTCACAAATGGCCAAAAAGGGGGAAAAATAGAGAAGATAGGAGGAATTCTGTAAAATGTAGATCATGCAACCTCACAAGCTATTATTTGCCTCCACTGCCACCACTGCTTCCTCTCTTACCAACTTACCATTGGGAAAATGTACCTGCTGTGTCCTCCCTTGCACTCTGAGGGATGTTAGATCAGACTCTACCAATGTGTATTCTCCTTGGCCTTTGAAGGTGAAATTTACACCATCAAATGTGAGGAAGTGGGGATCCCCAAAAGCAGATGCTGGTTTTAAAAGAAGAAAGAGAAAGAAGAACAAGCAAAAACCACAACACATTACTCCTCTTCTTAGGTTTATGAGAAAAAAAAAAAATCTGCTTGTGGTCCACCAAAGACTGGTGTTTAAACAAAGGAAAAAAATGCAAGCTGTCATTAACCGTCTCTAACTGTCTTATTTCTGAGAAAGTGTGTACTGATAATAGAAAGTCATGGACATTGACTACTTTATTTTGGCTGTTTAGGTTCCAGGGGTCAATGAGATATTCAACAGCAGTAAATCTTGCAGGACAATTAGAAACAACATACAGATTTTGCCACTGCTAGATAAGTAGAAAGCTTCTACAGAAATTTTCCACAGGACATGGTACCCTCACTGTTGTCAACTGACTCAAATACACAAAGACTCTAAAAGTCAACAGGATATGAAAAAGACACACAGCATAATGTGATTCTGAAGCACTCACCAGCTCGAGGTGGGCTGTAAGTCCTGCAGTCACTGGAGGGTCGCCTTTTCATGTAGAAGTGACAGTTATCAGACCACAAGCAGCAGTAATAGAAGCTGATGACATCATAAAGCCAATGGGAAAAACCAGGTATCCGGGGAGGCTTCATGAAAGGGGGTGAACCCCAGTCATGGCCTCGATCAGGTGTACTGCCTCCTCTGGAGTCAAGTGTGAGGATTTGGGTCCCTGTGGAGTCATAGCAGCACTGCTGTCCTGCTGCATACTGGGGACTGGTGAGGAAAGCAGAAAAAAGAAAGTAATGATTCAGCTCCGCGAAGTCCATTCTTATTTAGAGGTTAGCTTTGCCTTTTTATGGATATAGCTAAATGTTTATGTTGCCAATGTTTGTAAGATGTCCAGTGATGACACCTCCCAGTTAGACTTTCTTTCTTACCCCTCCTCTGCTCTTATAAATTAGACCAGGTTAGGGACAGAGAGAGAGAGGTTTGTAGCCAAGGCAGCAAAGAGATTCTGTGGGCCTTACAGCTGCATGAACATAGCACTCTTTAATAGTGTTCCAATAGAAAGAGTGCAAAGAACTTGTTGACCAATACAGGAAAGGCTTAATTAGGCATAATTGAATCTTTTTCAGACATTAGCCCTCGTTTAGGTATCCTAGAGCTTAGCAGTGGTTGCTATGGACATGAGAATTGGGAGTTCAGAGACCTTTGTGACTTCTGTGATGCTGTGCTGAGGTGGATAAGCAGTAAAAAAAGAGCAGTTAAGGAATTCTTTACCTGGCTTGAATGGCTCTTACACAATGCACAGCACCAGGGTGATAAGTACACACACTCCCCTTTTCGATGTCACAACCATAGTCTGTCTGAAAAAGATCAATGCTGGTGCTCAGTGGAATTCTTTCCCCATTGTCCTTTCTATTTTCACTTCCTCTCCCCACCCTTTGCCTCTGACCACGTATATGTAAAGTCTAAAGGAGGAACTGGTTATGGCTGCGTGTTGAGAAGCATAGAATGACAGGAAAACCAGTGAAATTAATGTCCAAGTGATTAAAACACCATGTTAGCGGTACACCTGAGCATTTTGCATTCTGTTACAACAAACCGTAAAGAACAGATGCAGGTAGAGATGAGGAATTCAGCTATAAGTGCAAAATGAACACAGATTATACTGCACTAACTTTAACTTTTGTCCTATGTTCTTAGACAGAAAGTGTAGTAGATCTATTTTTTTCCTCACATGCTTTTATCCATACTATTTAAAACACACATCATGTTTGGAGCTTCATAATTAGGAAGGAATAGTAACAAAAAACACCTCTCTCTCTCTCTCTCTCTCTCTCTCTTTTAATTTAATGTAAATAAATGCATAAACTGCCATATTTTAGTATCATAATAAAGGAGAAGAAGTTACCCTATCTGGTCCTCAGATCAGTGCTTTAAGAGAAAGCATAGGCTACATGCCAATTAATTTCTTAGCTTTTGTCTGTTCCAGATGGGAAGGAGAAAGGAAGCAGGAGACAGAAAATAATGGATTCACAGAATCACAGAATTGTCAGAGCTGGAAGGGACCTCAAGGATCATCCAGTTCCAACCCTCCTGCCATGGGAAACTTTCCACTAGATCAGGTTGCTCAGAGCCACATCCAGCCTGATCTTAAAAATTTTCAGGGATGAGTCTTCCACCACCTCCCTGGGCAACCTCTTCCAGTGTCACACCACCCCCATCATGAAAAACTTCCTTGAAACATCCAATCTGAATCTACCCACTTCTAGTTTTGCTCCATTCCCCCCAGTCCTATCACTACCATGGTTGAGCTCTGAAGTACAAGGCAGAAGTGTTTACAGCAAATGATAATATATGCAGCCTACTTCTTCCTGCGTGTGATATTACCTACAAATGCAGACTGACACCTTGTAGAATCTCAAAGAAGTCATCTCTGTTCCCAGCTCCACAGAATTCACTGCCCTTGCCTGAGTGTTTTCTGTATGCCACAGGAACCACTGACTTAATTTCCTTTTTAAAAATGATTTCCATTTCCCATCCTGCAGACACTTGTTTTATTCATACTACCTGGATAAGATGTAGCTGTCTCTGCCATTTGACATGCTACTTATGCAAATTTAATTTAATTTCTATGTAACAACTTCTACAGGGGGAACAGGGCTGTATGTGGAGTATGGCATTCCCTAAGTTTCTACTTGGAGTCATAAAAATCCAGAGGTATCAGTTAATAGCTTACATGGAACCTGCCAGTGTCAGCTCTTGCCTGTGCCAAAGTGCAAGGACAATCTATAAGTTCTTCCATGAAGTTTGGAAGCTTCTCCTCCTTTCTGTCCCATTCTACACATTTTGCAGTCGCCCATGCGTTTGGGTTATTTCTGAAGTCTTCCCCAAGGTGCCAAGCCAATGCGTGCTCTGAGCTCCAGATTGATGGAATATTACTGGAAAGGAAAAAAAAAACCACCACCCAAAAATTAGATCTGATGGCTGAACAACCACTGTTTTGACAGTAACAGGGTGTCTTAATCATTAACTGCCATTACAAAGAACTGTTCCACTTGCAAGTTGTTATTTCATTAGAGAGGCCACTGCTTTCTTTTCCCTGAAGAAAGGTACAGCAAATCAAAAATTTCCAGATTTAGAAGGTGACATGACAGCATACAGCAAGTATGCAATGATCAGAACACATTTGAGGATTTGCGATTCTGGCTCATGTGGATCTTCTTATAAATAGATTTTCTATTCATGCTTTATCATATCATAGTGTCATTTATGCCAAAACAAAGAATATCTGGATTTTCTAACAAAACCTGACCCTGTGCCCCAGTAATATCAGACCTGATGGTAATAGCTGGACACAAACCATTCAGAAGCCCATGACGAAATGCCCATACACAAAGTGTAATGAAAAATGACTGTAGAAAGAGAAAACATTACCCTTCTGTGCAGTAGCAACTCCTAAATTTTAAAGAAAGTTCTGATGTATCAGTAGTATGTTCTAGCACCACAGAGGAGGCATTCATCTATGGACAGGGACTATGCCATCTGCATTGAAAACTGCAGACCAGTGGAAGAACTGCAAAGGAACACCTATGCAAGATCAGAATATGTATGGAGTACTTAAAGAGGTGAATCGCCAAAAATCATGGGGAAATATACAGTGAAATGTAAGGAAATGGGCATAAAATATGTAGGAATGCCAAAGCATGTTTAATAGAAAAAAATTAAAGATAGGGGCCACAGTAACAAAAGTTCCATGATTAGGGCCTCCTCCGCAGTTGCAACAAAAAAAATCAGGAGCAACCAAAAAAATTCAGTACTTTGCTGAGGGCACAGGATTTGGCTGGGATGGAGTAACTTTCTTCACAGCAGTCCATACAGTGCCATGCTCTGGATCTGGGACCCACACAGTGCCGATAACTCACCAATGTTTCATCTGTGTTTGAATGGTGCTTGCACAGCGTCAGGGCCTTCTCTGTTTCTCGTGCTGGTTCTCAGGGAGTAGGATAGTGGTTGGCAAGAGGTCAGGACATGATAGCCAACCCAAAATGACCAAGGGCATATTCCCTGCCATAACCCACCATTTTTGGCAAAAAAAGGCACAGGGCAGTTGTTCCAGAGCAGCCATTACCGGGCAGCTAACTGGACATTGGTCTGCTTGTGGTGGATGGTGAACAATTGCCATTGTATTGCTTCCTCCATGCCTACACCTCTTAGTAAACTGTCTTTATCTCAACCCTAGAGTTCTTCTCAATTTTGCCCTTCCAATTCTCTCCCCATTTTTTCATGTGAAATGGAGCATGGGTATCACAGTATCACAGTATCACAGTATAGCAAGGTTGGAAGAGACCTCAAAGATCATCAAGTCCAACCCATTACCACAGACCTCAAGACTAGACCATGGCACCAAGTGCCACGTCCAAGGTTTAAGTATCAAAGGAGATAATGGCTTTAATACAGGAAACAATAGGGCACCTATTGTAAAACAGGATTGCAATGACTTGCCTCTGCCCATCAGAATAGTTGCTGGGTGTAATCCTCAAAATTCCAAAGTCCCATGTGCTGTAATCTCCTGTAGCTGTTGCGGGAATGAAAGAAAATTTCCCACTATTGTGGATTTCTCTTGCCAAAGTATAAAGATATTTCCATTCAGCCAACCAATTTTCTGAGTAACTGTCACCTGTCACATAGAGAAAGCAAATTGTTTTAAATGCAGTTACCACAATATTCAAATTAGATGTCTCCATGCCTGTGTAAATGCAGAGGAAAACATTATGGCCATGAGTTATTCATATTTGCAGATCTTTTCTTGAGACTGCAGTGAAAGTGGTTGCATGCCATGCAGACCTCTGCATGTGAGTTACATGTGCTGAATGCTTGTGTGCAGGTAGGAAAAGTGTCACTTTACCTGTTTCTTGGTATCCCCAGACTTCTATGTTGATGTGGGTTGCTACAAGTGTCTGTTGTGTCCAGATGAGAGTTAAGTTTCCATCATTGTTGGGGGTGCCATAGTATTGCCATTTTGTCTCATTTACCAATGTGCATTTTTCTCCTTCTGAAACTTTGCTGTGATGTACTGCGTTACAGAACAGAAAAAAAGGATCAATGACACTTCTGCTTGGCAGAGCTCTGAAACAGTGCCACTATATTATTTAAGATTTAGCAGTATTTCCCCTGTGTATATTTTCTAATGTGATGCACAATATAAAGAGAGTAAGCTGAAGCTGTGAGAATGCAACCTTTACTAATGTGTATAGTCCTTAGGTTGCTACACTATGATGCAGTTATTTTCCAAGAATAGTTACAAAAAGGTTACTGTTCTGATCAACCTTGTTTTCAAGAGGGACTTTTAATGAGTTAATGCTGCTGCTGTATAGCAGCAGAACTCAGTTGCCGTGAAAGTCCATCTCTAAAAATGTGAATTAACATGGAGCAGTAAGAATGACTTTTCTGAGGTCCGATGACTTGCTCAGAAAGAATAAAAGTGGTCAAAAGGGAAAGACTTACATAATGCTTGCATCCATGGAGCAAGAATACAGAAAGAAGGTAAATACTGTAGATTTAAGTAACCAACCTGATAGCCAAGTTCCAGAGTACGGAAACGTCTGCCCACCATCTACAGAAACTTCAAAAAGGATGAAACCAGTCTCGTACAGCAATGGGGAGGTGCAGTGGGCTTTTCCATCCTTATCAACATAGCCACTGGTTTCAATTTCCTGCTTGAACCTGTTGATGTTGACAACACTTTTTAGTGTCACCATTAAGAGAAGAAAATTTCTGAATGTCTCAGTTGTGTTTCACCAAACAACCTTGTGTTATGTCTAGATCGTTCCAAGTCCTGTGGCTGTTTAGCTTGTATCAGTGAATACAAACTAGAAAAATACGTGTGTACTTTGTGCTTATTACACCAGTGTGAATTCTGCTGTGCACTGCACAAATGCACAGCCATCTGTGTGCCTTAGACTTACTATTTAATTTCTGGGGGAGGGGTGTGTGATAAATTAGCAGCAAATAACAAAAAGCTCAGCAGAAAGGCAAATGTGATGGTATAGGATTAATAGGATTACAGAGTGGCTGACATGGACCACGATATGCAGGCATTGCACGTTTCTGGTGTTGTGAAACTTTTTTTGCTGGTAAGTCCTGTGATTGCAACAAAAGTAATTTCGTACTGTTCTAGAATTTCTGTTGCGAAGATTGACTTGGAAATCATTGCTCATTATTTAAACATCTGCTTCCAGCTAGGGGCAGCGTGCTGAAGTGAAGTCTCACCATGGTTCTTCAGGACTAACGTAGGGTGACTGTATAGCTACTTCAAGTACCATAAGGAGATGGGGCCTGCCATACACACTGAAGTTTATGCTGGCTATGATAATACAATCGTGCAAGTAACAAAAGATTTATAGTTATGTTCTACAGAATGAATGCCTGGGTTTTTCTCATGAAGAAATAAAAAACCTTTCAGGTGCTGCTATCCAGATGGGAAGAGCTCCAAAATCTCACTCCGAATCTTCTGCAGAAAGAATGCCAGGACATTGAGTGGGGTCAGTAAAATTCAGTGTGCATAAGCATTGCATGTGTGGCACATGCACTTAAGTGTGCTACAGGATGGCATGTGTAAGATCCATACTCTTGCCTTATGGGAGCAAAATAAGGTGTCCTACCTGTGTTTCTTTCTCGTTGGTTTCTCATTCACATTAAAATTTGAATAGTTCTTTTTTTTTTTTTTTCCCCAACAGGGAAAACATAAAAAATGTCAACAACAAAGAGTCCCAAAATGAAAGTCTTTGATAAGTCACTGTTTTGATATATTAATGGAGAATCTAGCAGAGAGTAATCATCACATTGCACAATAACTTGACCTAAATGAAATGATCCTGTGTGGAAGCAGAGATGACACGTATCCTTGAGGGTGAAGGTTAGCAGAACCTTTGCACGTTCCAGGATTCTCACAGCTTTGCAAAGGAAGTTTTCACTGGTGTATAGACTAGACTTATTGTGTGGTAATTAGCTATTATTGGAAAGTGACATTAGAAAGGTTCACCTCCTTTTGGCAGAGGGATATAAAACCATGGCCCACCTGCATGTTAGCACAGAAGAGGCATTAAAAGCTGTATTTTCAATCAAAAATTCTTTGCCTCCCATCAGAGATCCTGAGTATGGAGAAATTTGAAGACAGAATTCTTTATAATCAGGGCAACAAATCTGCAAGGACTGGCATATCACCTGGCAGGAACAGGTATCAAGCAGCTCCCCACAACGATGTGAGCAAGAGTCTTGAGCTCCTTGTTAAAGGAAAAGAAAAACACACACAGGAATGTTATTGGACTCTTCTAGATGTTCCCTGAAGCAGAAGTACATCATCTAAAAGACTACTGTAAACAAATGAAGTAGGTTGGTTATGCTAGTTTAGGTGGATGATGAAGAACAAGCATTGGAAAATGGAGAGATGGGAACGTAAAAGGAGCCAGCCACACATAAGCAAGCTCCCGGTCTGTGTGCTTCTCTGACTGAGTCCTGTCTCTGGTCACCACAGCCACTTTATTAAATCCCACTGCTGCTTTCTGTATTGCTTCTCTCTCCTGTGTGTGCATGCACATGCATGTTTTCATCTTAAGAGAACACCAGGATGAACCAGCCAGTCAGTAGAAGGAGACCCGCTTTTGGGCACACCTAAGGTCTGAGCTGTTGTGACCACATAAGGGACTTGGTATCTGGGCTTAGCTAATAAGCATATTTAAAGCCTAGCTAGCACACAAGGTGTCTGTGAATGTGATGGGCCTGTGAATGGGGAAAGGGTGTACTTGTGGTTTTGCTAGTGACCTTGCATTGTGATTTAGCAGGAGAGGAGGAACACAACTGGGTGTCATGCAGGTTTATGGGAGTGCTGTCTGTGTTTATTTGGACGCCAGTAAAAAGCACTGCTCTGGGTTAGCCTGGCTGGCTGGCTGGCTATGTTAATTTGATGGTGCACTACGTGAATTTGCCTGGCTGCAAGAAAGGCTTAGCCTCCAGACAGACTGTACCTACAAGCAGGGACAGCACTATCCATATCTGTGGGGCTGAGACTAGAGAAATTTCCTGAATCTGAGAGGACAGTAGATCTGACACTAGTGGATTGGGAATGAGACATCTACTGTGTCCCAAAAGCTGCTGGATTTCACCTAGTCCTTAAAGGTCATTTACAATGTATGAACAAGACTATGAGAGGAAGAAAGAATTTATAGTCACCCCTCATGTGTCTGAAGGGCAAGTGCTTGCACCTCCAGGTGTGACAGCTTCTGCTAAAATCAGATGTTGCTGAGTGTTGGGGAGGGTCAGGAGACGGGACTGGCTCTGTGAGAGACAATAGGGTTTTTTAGTTTTTTTTTTTTTTTTTTTTTTTGTAGGATCGAGAGATCAAGAAAATCAAAAGGTAGTAAAAATCTTTGTTTTTCTCTTTGCTGGCCTTCCTTCTATATCCTGCAATAGTATGTGAGTGATTGGCAGAAAAGAACAAGAATGGCAGTGAGTCAGAAATAAAAGTCAGCCTTCATTCTACAGTAGGAAACTTGCCTGTGATGCTTGTTCAATATAGGGTGAGAGAAAGTTGTTCTGTGTATTTAAAAATATTTCCTGCATTCTCTGGATTGTCTTTTATTTACAGAAAAAAATCCACTGTCCTTTAGAAAGTACAGAGGAAGGGGTTAAAAAGACCTGGTTCTGGCAAAAGACAGTTTGTATGCCTTTTCTTTAGCTTGCACAAATGGTGTCAGTAATTTCTTACCAAGGTGTGCATTCTGAAGTTCAGAAGTCAAAGAAGTTTGTAGTTAAAAGAAGCAAAATTTTTGAAAGTTGCTCACCTGCATTCCAAAGAGCAGTGTGGGTGAAGAGAATGAAGAAAGTAACTTCTGTTCCAACAAATTTCATAT
Source organism: Ramphastos sulfuratus (assembly GCA_013399055.1). Classification (NCBI taxonomy): domain Eukaryota; kingdom Metazoa; phylum Chordata; class Aves; order Piciformes; family Ramphastidae; genus Ramphastos; species Ramphastos sulfuratus. The sequence continues at coordinate 39,195 of WBNM01041675.1, forward strand.
TTTGCCCAGATGATTCAGGATGGCTGATATCCTTTGTGCCCGCCCAGGAAAAGCCTTTTATAGAAGCACGTGTCCAGAAATGAGCAAGTCACTCACTGTTCAAAGGTTTGTTTTAAATTACTGAAGCAAAGCAAATGGAAAGAGATGTACCTTCTCAGAGGTCATCTCTGATTCAGGATAAGATGGAGGGANGTAGTCAGCAGAACTCCTGCACAGCAGTTTAATAGTTATGTTTTCCTGAAATGGAAGGTGATGCATGTTGTTATTACAAGCACTGCTGCTCCAAAGTTCAAGACCATGGGATCATTGGCACTAGGTATATGTTTACATTTTATTGGAGGAACAGTAAGAGAAACCATAAAGAACAGATGCTGACAGTACAGTTTTATTCAAGAGATAATGAGACATTGAGAAAGCATGTTTACTGCACTGTATGTGTCAGCATGACAAATGTAAATGAGAGAGGAAAAAAGGGATTCTGAGGAGGGTATCACTGAAGATGGTGTTGTGGTGTTAGAGCGGTGAAAAGGAGTTTAGAAGCCTTCTGACAGAAGCACAGTGATATTCTGGTACGGAAGAAGGGCAGGGCTGATATAGCAACAGCTGCAGTGTAACTATTTGTTTCAGAAGCAGCACGGGAGTTTATGATAGAGGGAGTTGTGGGAAGTACTGAAAGAGTGTAAGGCATACTTTGATGATCTGGTATGTAAAATACCAGTAAGAACCTCCTGCCACTTGGTTTTATCTGGGTAGAAGATCAAGGGTGGAGTAGTCTAGTGGGGGAATTTTGGGAAGCAAGGGTATTCAGACCTAGATATCAGTAGTATCATATAAGACTCCAGTTGCCTGTAATTTTACTATAGAAGTGTCAAAACTGGAATCAAAGGGGAGGAAAAAAAAGGCATATTGTTACTTTGAAATGTATTCGGGTAAAGAAAAGGATGTGCAATGGCAGCAATGGGCCCAAGTTCAGAAAAAAAAATGAGGTATAAGGTAGAATGAGGTATTCGGGTCAGAAGAGGCTTCAGAAGTTGTTCTTGTCCAGCTGCCTGCTCAAAGCAGGTTTAGTTATGAAGTCACACCAGGTATCTGGACTCGAACGCTGACTGCTGCCGTCTTGTGGCCACGGCGAGATACTGCTTGCTGCCACCTGCCCCCAAGGGATCTGAGTGGCCTCCGAAGGGGCTTAGCAGGCATGTAAACGGTTTTTTTGGCATCTAAAGACGTTTTGTGGGCGGCCTCTGTAAGTTCGCTTGGGGGCTTCTGGGAGTGTCTGGAGGATCCTAGAGGAGTTGGTGAGGGGTCCCAAGGGATTTGAGGGAGTCTCACTCTCGTTGTCAGTGTTCCCCCAGGCCTGGGGATCCATGCCCCCATGGCATCTAAAGGCAATATGGGGGCATCTAGAGGGGGTTTGAGGATGACAAAGGTGGTCTGAGGCCGTGTTGGACGGGTCTGGGTGTATCAGAAGGGCATTTGGGGACATGTGAGGGGGTCTGGGGACATCTGAGGTTGTCTAGGGGGCATCTAAAGCAGTGGGGGGTAGATGTAAAGTGGGTCTGGGAACATGTAAAGTGCATCTGTGAGCATCTAAGTGGGGTCTGGGGCTGTGTGAGGGGATTCTGGGATCATGTAAAGTGGGTCCGGAGCTATGAAATGAGGTTTGGGGGGCATCAGGTGGGTTGTTGTGGGCATGTAAATTGGTCTGGGGTCCTCTGGAGATTCCCTTGGGGGCTTCTGAGGGTTCTCTGTATTTGGTGGCCACAGGGCAGCAGGCATCTGCAGGCTGGTGCCTTGTTTTATGACTCTTGGCCAACCAGGAACCACAGGGGATGGGAGTTCTGGCATGAGAGGGTTAAAGGATGAGGCTGCCTGTGAAATGCCTTTGGGTTTTACTTAAGATTGTCTCACTCTTTCTCTCCTTGTTGATTTTTTTCTTCCCCTGCTTTTTTAAGGGAGCTTAGTTGCTTTGCCCAAAATCGAGTTAGAGATCTGTATGGGGCCTCAGCCATAAACCCTGACTGTGGGGCACGCTTTGGTGCCAGAATGTGGAGCTGTTGGAACCTCAATTCCTCCTTGCAAGTGGTTCAGAATTGTATTTCCTCTGGGGGACAGAAACGTCTCTGTGGT
>WBNM01041677.1:0-18411 GCA_013399055.1 Ramphastos sulfuratus
TATGATTCTATGACACATGGGAACAGGTTCAGTGGAGACTATGGTCCAGTGCTGTTTGGATGTGCACAGAGAATCAGCATACTTTAGAGGCATTTGATCCTAATTAGGACAAACACAGAAGACTATCTGCTCTGAAGTAATTTTAGCCAGTAGTCAGAACAAATAAAACAGTCAAGCTGCATCCATATACCCTGTAACAGGTAAGACCTGGACACCTATTCAAAGCCAGGGATTCACATATGAGAAAAAACCTCAGATCTCCAGAATTTGGGAGCTCAAAGGTAGATTGCTCATTAGCCTTCTCAGGCGAGTTCCTCCATCTTTTCTCCTAGAATCATTCTATGGTTTTAAAAATAAATATTTATTAGATGGAAAAAAAAAAACCACCTATGGCTCTGAGGCTTAAATCTCTGTACCTATGTGTACAGAAGTGTGACTTTTCAAAAGACCAGAGTTACTGAAATAAAGCAGACTGTTTCCTTCTCCCTGATTTTGATCAGAATTTTCCTTTTGATCTGAAAAGCCTTTTGTAAAAATGAACTGCTAATGACATGTTACTGCAAGGAGTTTTCATTTTGTGAGAAATTTCCAGACTAGCTTTATGTGAGGACTGCACACTCAGGTGGACAATAGATGTTCATGCTGATGAATAGCTGCTTTCAGCTGTAGAATTTAATTATCTCATTCTCTACAGCTGGCATTATTGTGTGGTGATGTGTTTGTCTTCTGACACCTTGGGGGGTGGATGAAATGAATTTTCTGCATTCACAGTGCCAAAGGGACAGTTTGAATAAGAAATACTGCAATAAGACCTGCATGACTATGTCCTCTGGCATAAAGGATGAATCCGGGTTCTTTAGACCCTGTTTTCCAGCAGCTCTTTCAGACTGGAAGCATTTCTTTAAATATGTTTTAGGAAAATTACACTCAAGCCTATTTTGAAAGATGAAAGAAGTGAACTAGTTTATACTGGCTGACTTCTAGACCATATTCCTGAAGCCTTTCCTTTCACTTTAATAGGCTGATGGGATCACTAATCCTGCTTATTTCAGTTTGTCAGTCAATAATCACCTACGTAGCACTATGTCTTTGGAGATGACAGCTGAGACAAGATCTGATGCACAGTCTTCCTGGCACAATCCTAAATATTCACCTGAGGTGGCTGAAAGGAGCAAAAACACTATATCTGATAATGACATGTTCACCAAGTTTATCATAAAGGTTTGGGGGAAGTTTACAACACTGCTACGCAATGCCTCTACTTCAGTGGCATAATGAAGTCATATGAAGCAGAACAGTCCCTGCCATTGGACATTAATCAGAGTCAACATGTTGGTTGTTTTGCTCTAAGGCCTTTTAATTGTATCACAAGCAGAGGCCATATGGTTTAAGAATGAATATTTAGTATCTGTATCAGAAATACTTGAGAGGAAAATGGTATGTTCCTGGCTTCCAGCTTGGATGGTATCCATCGCTACAACTATTACACAGCTGGCTAAGTTGCAATTTGACATCCATCTAATGTCTTTTTAGACTATTATCATCTTATTAATTAGTTATTGTTTACTAGTTAGGGCTTTATCTCTTTAAAGAGAAGATAATTTTATGTTAAAAATTCCTAAGGGATACTATATTTCACTGCACTTCTGCATAGGACTGTGACAGCTCATCAGCTTTTATTTACTGAGAAGTCACAGGGGTAGAAATCAATTTAATTTTTGAGAAATAAACATTATTTCTCTCTTGTGTGTGACAGGTGCATTCTCTCTTTATTAAAAACGTAGAGAAAACATTTGCAAAAGGGAAATTTAAAGAACAAATACCCTAGCACACAATACATTTCCTGAGAAAGAATCTAGCTTAAAAAGAATGAAGCCATCACTTCTAAAGGGCAGGCATTCATATCACAAATTTTATCACTGCCATTGGATCCTTTAGCTTGGCCTATCTTATTTCTACAAAGGTGCCTCTCACTGCAGCTTGTTAGGGGAGGAAAAAAAATAAACCCACGAAAGGATTCGGCAGAGATTTTTCTGAGCTATGTATGAAGACCAGAACACAATGTTTCACATCTACTAGAAACTCAAGCTGTTAATACTTGGAGTAAATTATATGCACATATCACATAGGTTTATTTAAGTATCTAAATATCTTCAAGCAGCTCTGTGGTGGATGTTGAGCTGACAGCCCTGTCTGCCACACTGAGCCACCTCAAATACAAGCAGCCCAGAAAGATTGGGGGGCAGGCTGCAATCCTTAGGAGGTGTTTGACTTGAATGCAACTGGGACCAGTGCTTGCAGAATTACATTTAAAGATAGTAAAGGCTCTGCCACAATATTTATGAATTAAACCAAACAACATGTTGAATCTTTCCTGAGGGAATGTGATGTGACAAACCCATGATGCATTTCCCCACTGGAGCTATCTGAGCTGTGTTGGCTCTCATGAGTGCCAGGTTGCAGTGGGTGAAGCAATTTCCTTTATCCATTTAGAAATCACTCTGGAATACTTAAGGGTGCTAAAAGTTAGTTGAGCCAATATGATTAGAGAGCTATCACCTCATTTTCACTGCATTACTGCCATACCCCAAGAAGGAAAATTCATATATGTGCACTCAGGAATTCCAGGGGAAAGTAATTCCATAATATCAACTGTAAGTTAACATTATAAGATGACTTAATTTTCTGGTACTTGTTTTCTTACTTTTCTCAGGGGAAATCTACTCTAGTGCATGAGACAAACAGAAGACCCACCCAGGCTTCAACACTGCATACCATGACACTAGAGTAGCTACTGTAGCTACTGCAGGCTTTCAACATGATCTTGCTGTAGGGCTAAACATCTCCTTATGATGCGGTTCTGCCAGAGCTGAACAGGACATATAGATGTGATTAAGTGCTTTTCAATGTGAGAAAAGAAGACAAACTCAATCCCGGATACATAAACATATCTTAAGCAATAAGCAATAAGCACAGAGAAGTCAGAACTGTAACTCAGAAGTCTAAGGAAAGGTGGGAAGAATGATAGTAGAAGTTTTCCTCCCCTTTGGCTTTTAGGAAAAACCTATGAAGTGTTATAAAAAAGAGAAATCTCAACTTTGATAACTGAAGCATTCAGTTATTCAAATCTGAAGTTATTCTGACTCAACAAGAAATTGATGCATTTGTTTTTTTTCAGGAGGTACACACATCACACTTACATGCAAGTCAGTATGCATGTCTGCTACTTGTGCAAGGCAGAATTTCTTTAGAGTATCTCACCCAAAGAACAGGCAGTGATCAGGAACTATTGGCACCATTACCATTAGAGCTGTAAGTATGTGACTTCTCATGGTAAATCTGAACTAATTTTATGTGTGTTCAGTGACATCCCATTCAGCCTAAACACGGTCAGTATAATACAAAAAGGTCTTGCTGGTCACACCAAAAGATCTGGGTAGGACTGAATGAGAGGCTTAATCCTCACTCTCAAGCATGAACATTTTGTCAGAATACTGTGACTCTAGAGGAAATACTAAACATAAGCTAAACCTCTATATGAAACTGTTATGTTAGCAAGGTGAAGTCCAATGAAAAAGATGCCACCACCTGAGAGTGATATTTAAAATGACAATCAAAAGACGCAAAACAAGTTTAATATATTTGGTGTAGTAAAGTTGCATTCTGCTTCTTTAGGAATGCATTACATATTATAAGTGTTCCTATTACAATTTTATTGCAATATTCAAGATGTACTCAGAAGATACTATTTTTTTTAAATATGGGTTTATTGTTTGCAATCTTATTTCATACTCTTCCAACCTCCACTTTTATTTTTAAAATTAAAGCTAGTGATATTTCCATACCAAAGTTTAAATTAATTTGGTTTGTAGGACATGCCTCTTGATCTAAAATACTTCATTTTAGTTAGGACATTTAATTTAGTCTAATGGAATCAGGTTCCATTCACTTAGTCCAAAACTACTTTCTGAAAGAGTTACAAGCAGTAGATTTTCTCAACACAAGTCCTCCTACAGCTTGTCTGCATGAAGATGTTGCACCTACACAACTAAACTGATTTCAGATTGATCTACTTACATGACTACAAAATGTTACTGAAACTAACCATAACCATAATCTCACCAATTAGCGTGAGACCCTCGCTGTGGCACGGGATCAGCATCAGGAAAGTTTGCCTGCTCACAGGAACGCGGCAAGCAGCGAGTGGGGGGTGGGGAAAACAACCTACCAAACAAACAAAAACAAAACCAAACCCACCCCCAAACCTAACCTACTCACCTACAAACCACAACACCATATCAGGTAAGCATAATGGTCTCCACCTGGCAGAAGAAGGGCAAACCCCTGGTGCCAGCTAAGATGGAGATGGGAACACAGACAGGATGAAATGAAGCAGGCTATGATGCAGATCACTGGCTGCAGTGAATGTCTCAGTCTCTCCTTGATACCAGGGAGTTGTACATGCTGTGAGAAGGTAGATTGTCTACTCAAACAAGCAGCACATCTAGAAGATGAGGTTGAAAGATTAAAGGATGAAGTTCACAGGCTTAGAAGCATCAGGGAAGCAGAAGATGAGGCAGACAGGTAGTGCCAGGCTCTGACTACTCCGATGAAGAGACAGGATTACCCATTAAAAGATACTGAGGGTCAAGTAACCCCTGTAGCCACCCCTTGCCAGATTGAGCAAGGAAGGAAAAAAGGGAGTGGAGGCAAGTCCATGGTCAAGGCAGTACAAAAACTCCTGCCTTGTCCACCTCCCACACCCCAAACTCCCCCCGCCCCCTCAATGTGGGGCTGTGGCAACAAGTTACCACCCACCACGGTGGGAGTGTTGCTTCAGTTATTAACAGTGCCCCCCAGGTGCCCTTGCAGAACATGTTTGAAGTCCTGCAGATAGAATCGGCCAGCAAGGAAGGTGAATCATCTGGCTTGGAGGTATTCCCCAAATTAAGGAAGCCTAAGCCCACCTTAGAAACATCTTATATCAAAAAGAAGAGTCATTGTTATAGGAGACTGCCTTTTGAAGGAAACAGAAGGCCCAATATGCAGACCTGACTCACTCCAAAGGGAGGTCTGCTGTCTACAGGGGGCCCAGGTCAAGGATGTGTTAAGAAGGCTTCCCTCCCTGGTACAGCCCACAGATTACTACCCATTGTTAACCTTCCAGATAGGCAATGATGACCTTGGAAGAAGAAATTTGAAGGCTATAAAGAGAGACTTCAGGGCCTTGGGTCAACTGGTCAGGGGGGTTGGAGCACCGGTAGTATTCTCTTCTATCCTCCCTGTTGAAGAAAGAATGAGGAGGACTCACTTGCTCAACTCTTGGCTTTGAGACGGTGCCTCCAGCAGGACTTTGGCTATTTTGACCATGCATCACCCCACAAGATGCCAGGTCTGCTGGCAGCAGATGGGGTACATCTCTCTCAAAGAGGAAGAAGGTTTATATCGCAGTGGTTGGCTGGGCTCATTAATCATGCTTTAAACTAGGTTGGAAGGGTAAGAGGGAGAAAGCCAGGCTTACTATAAGCAAGCCTGAGGCAATCGTGGGGCAATGTGTCAGCTCCACTCCTCCCTCAGGGGAGGTAGATAACAATGAGTTGTGTGTTGGAGAAGACGCAAGGGCTAGCAATGAGTATAAGCTGAGGGACAGCACACCAGGGTGGGAGGCTAATAAGAGCCTTCAGTCTGTTACCTCGCAGCATGCTGGGGACACACAAGAGCTCTTAAAGTCTTACAGGGATGTACCACAGGGATCAAGTAATAAGGAATCAGCACACGCAGAGCTTACTGATAGGTTGGTGGCCATGGAAGTGACTGGGAATGGTCAGACTGCAAGAGTGAAAGCAAATAGATTAACTCCCTCCCTGAAATGCTTATATACTAATGCACAGAGCATGGAGAATAAGCAGGAGGAGCTGGGTATCTGCACTAGGCTGAGTAACTGATATAATTCCCATCACTGAAACATGGTGGGACAGCTCCCACGACTGGAATGTTGTCGTGGATGGCTATGTACTATTCAGGAAGGATAGATCAGCAAGATGAGGTAGGGTGTTTGCTCTCTACATGCAAGAGGTACTGAAATGTGCTGAGTTCTATTGAAGGGGGAAGGCAGAACAGGTTGAAAGCTTGTGGGTAAGAATTAAGGGATGTGGGAAAGGAGGTGAAATTGTTGCAGGTGTCTACTATAGACCACCAAACCAAGAAGAAGATGTTGATGAGGCCTTCTACAGACATGGAGGTAGCCTCTAGAGCTAACTCCTTGGTACTCATGGGTGACTTCAGTCACCCTCATATTTGCCGGGAAGCTTGCACAGCCAGGCACAGCCAGCCCAAAAGGCTCTTGCAGCGTATTAATGATAACTTCTTGATGCAGGTAGTGGAGGAACCAAGAAGGAGAGATGCACTGCTGGACCTTGTATTAACTAATAAAGAGGGACTGGTTGAGTACATTAAGGAACAGCCCTGGGGACAGTGATCATGACATAGTGGAGTTTAGTATTATACAGGGTAGAAGCAGACCAACAAGTAGAATTACAACCCTGGACTTCTGCAGAGCTAACTTTGTGCTCTTCAGAGACATGCTTGAAGAAATCCCATGAGCTAAGGCTCTAGGGGGTAAAGAAGCCCAAGAAAGTTAGCTAATTTTTAATGATCATTTTCTCCAAGCCATAGGTAGGTGTTCACTTGAGTAAAAATTCGCGTAGACATGCTAGGAGACCTGCATGACTGAGCAAGGACCTCCTGAAGGAACTCTCAGGGAAGAAAGAAACTTACAATTCATGGGAGAAGGGATTTGTCACTTGGGAGAACTACAGAGAAGTTGTCAGGGCATGAAGGAAGGCAACAAGGAAGGCCAGTAGGAAAAGGAAGAATGGAGAAGGTGTGGGGCCACTGCTGAATGAGGAGGCAGCCCTGATAACTGAGGGTGCAGAGAAGGTAGAGTTGCTGAATGCCTTCTTTGCTTCAGTCTTTACACCTAAGGCTGAAATCCCCTATGTACTCCAGATCCTGGATGAAGGAGAGGAAGCCTGGAGGAGGGAATGCTCCCCACTGGTCAGTGCAGACTGGGTTAGGGATCAACTACACAAATTGAACATTTACAAGTCCATGGACCCTGATGAGATGTGCCCAAGGGTGCTGAGAGAACTGGTGGATGTTATTGCTCCACCACTTTCCATCATTTTTGCCAAATCATGCCAGAGGACTGGAGGAGAGCCAATGTCACTCTAGTCTTCAAAAAGGGCAAGAAAGAGGTTCCAGAGAACTACCGACCAGTCAGCCTCACCTCAATCCCTGGAAAAATGATGGAGTGGTTCCTTCTGGAGGGCATCTCAAGGCACTTAGAAGAGAAGAAGGTTATCAGCAGTAGTCAGCATGGATTTACCAAGGGGAAATCATGCTTTACTAGCCTGATAGCATTCTATGAGGACATAACTGAATGGGTAGATTCAGGGAGACCAGTGGGTGTAGTCCACTTTGACCTCAGCAAGGCCTTTGACACCGTCTCCCATGACATCCTAGTGATCAAGCTCGTGAAGTGTGGGATGGAAGAGCAGACACTGAGGTGGATTAGTAACTGGTTACAAGATAAGAGTTCAAAGAGTGGTGATCAATGGTGCCAGGTCCAGCTGGAGAGCTGTAACAAGTGGAGTCCCCAGGGATCAGTGCTGGATCTGGTGCTGTTCAACATCTTCATCAGTGGCATTGATGAGGGGACAGCGGACAGTAAGTTTGCTGATGACACCAAACTGGGAAGCTTGGCTGATACAGCTGAAGGCTGTGCAGCCATCCAGTGAGTCTTGGACAGACTGGAGAGCTGGGCACAGGGGAACCAAATGAGGGTCAAAGAGGACAAGTGCAGAGTCCTGCACCTGGGGAGGAATAATAAACTGCACCAGTACAGGTTGGGAAGTGATCTGCTGGAGAGCAGCTCTGTGGAGAGGGACCTGGGAGTCCTGGTGGATAACAAGTTATCCATGGGACAGCAATGTGGCCTTGTGGCCAAAAAGGCCAATGGGATCCTGGGGTGTATTAGGAAGACTGTGTCCAGCAGATTAAGGAAAGTTCTCCTCTACTCTGCCCTGGTGAGACCTCATCTTGAATACTGCATTCAGTTTTGGGCTCCCCAGTTTGAGGGACAGGGATCTGCTGGAGAGGGCCCAGCAGAGGGCTACAAGGATGATTAGGGGACTGGAGCACTGCCTTATGAGGAGAGGCTGAGTGACCTGGGACTTTTTAGTCTGGAGAAGAGAAGACTGAGAGGGGGTTTAACAAATGTTTATAAATATCTGAGGTCTGAGTGTCAGGAGGAGGGGACGGGCTCTTCTCAATTGCTCCCTGTGACAGACAAGGAGCAATGGATGCAGCGCAGGAGGTTCCACCTCCACACAAGGGGGAACTTCTTTACTATAAGGGTCACAGAACACTGGAACAGGCTCCCCAGAGAGTCTGTGGAGTCTTCTTCTCTAGAGACTTTCAAGACCCATCTGGATATGTTCCTCTGTGACCTGAGCTAGCTTGTATGGTCCTGTTCTATGATCTCTTTGGGTCCCTTCCAGCACCTGACATCCTGTGACCCTGTGAACTGGGTCTGCCCCACTTCTGGATCAGTTTTAACAAACAGCTTTAATTTTCCTAATCCAGACCAGGAATAGACGATAGAAAATCATGTACCATCACAGCTACGTGTTAGCATGAAAAAGCTAAATGAACACTGCCACACTTTCCATAGCATGTCTGGATCCACACAGCCAATTCCATCCACCATTTTTTTGCGCAGCTTCCTTGTTCCTTTTTCCCTCTTCTCTATAACGTGTTGTGTACATGTAGACCATGCCAGATCTTGTCTGCTGCTAATTAAAAGGACATACAAGAAATTTCCAAGGAACACTTTACATATTCTAGTTCCTCATCAGGATGATGTTCTGTCCCTATGCGTGCACAAAGGCACACGGATAGATCAGGGTAGAGATAATTGGTGCACAGGCAATGAAAGGCATTCCCTCCCCTTATTGTGAGAGCTCACTCCATCCATTTATAATATTTATTCTGGAGAAGGCCTGTCTTTATCAATTCTGTACATCTCAACAGCACTGAGAAATGCAGTAAGTGCTATATATTATGATAAATTCTGAAACACTTTAAGCTTTGTCTTGACTACATCTCTCACAATGAAGGGGCACAGCAACAACATTATTTTAAAATACTTCATACCTTGAAAAGTAGCCAGGCTGTCATCCATTTGACCACTTTTACAACCCAAAAGACATGTTTGTAGAGATCAGTATTCACTACTCCAGGGTCTACTACATTAGCAGTCACATGGCTTCCATTTGCAGTCAGAAGATGCTGTAATTGATAGGTAAATAACACAAGGGCAAGTTTGCTTTGGGCATAGGCTCCATGGGGTGAATACGAACATCTGTATATGAGACAGAGAGAGAGAAAGAAGGAGATGCACTTTAAAATAATCAGAAGTAAACCAGTATTGCACAAACATCAAATATACTTTGCAATATCCATCAAACAAACAGCTATACACTGAGTTGTCAGAAGAAATGGCTTATCACTGGCAGGTATGTTACTTGCTGGAGTTCTGGTGATTATGCCATCTGACACCGTCTGATTTATGGTGGGAAAATTAAAAAAAAAAAAAAATTACACAGTGCCTGTCAGAATTTCTATGTCAAACTACTTAAAATAGAAATTCTGAGGCACCTATTTCCAGCATATCATCAGCTAGAGGCCCTCAAACTACTCTCCCCTTCCTCACTGCCCTCTTCCCACACATACATACCCTGTCCCCACCCAGTAAATTCATGCCTGATCATACTCCTCCTGGTTATTATTATTTGTATTGCAGCAGGACCTACTAGTTTCTGATGAAAGCCCAGATGAGTAAGGCAGTCATTGCACCTGCACCAGTGACACACCAGATTATGCACAGCTAAAGAGATGAATAAAAAGACAGGACAAGAAGCGTGGCTGCAAGTGTAACCACAGTTATGCCATGTACAGCCTTTAGAGCTAAGACAGATGGCTGAGTCTGTGCCAAATAGGGGTGACGAAAGTCACAAAAATTCTGGGACTTAACAGCAAAGTACTACCTCATGAGACTGTTGTGCACCTTGCTCACCTGGATGCTGAATCTGCCTTTCTTTCAAGTGAAACTTTCTAGGAACTGCTGATTAGTTGGGTTTCACCACAGGCAGGCAGCTATATTTTTTTCCATAAGCAGATTAGTTCCAGGCAAATTAGCAGGTTTGCCACTTAAAATGCTCCTCCTGACTGGGTCTGAGCATTACTTCCATAAATTCCTATTCCATGAAACTCTTGTAATTGTTACAGCCTCTCATCTAACCTTTTTTTGTGCTTAGCAGAACCAAAGGTAATTCCTAGCATTACAGGCAAAGGAAGCAGCAGCCTAAAGCAATAGGATCCTGGTGGCTGCAAGACAGCTCTGGTCCCCATCTCCTTTTCCTCTGCCAGAGCCTGGGGATGTGGCAATGCTTCCTGCCGCTGCAGATGTGGAGCCGAGGCTCCACACCCACCCATAAGCAGATCTCTTTCCCAGCTCTCTCCTTCCCCCTAGTTGTCCTGCCTTTGTGACAGCTGCAGCTATAGCTCCATCCTCTATGTATTCACCCTTTGTGCAGTAAATGCCCAGGTTGGGGATGTTCCTATTCTGCTGTCTTTGGGGTTTTCTGGTGGTTGCTACTACATGAAAGTTTTTTACTTCGAATTGATAGTAAATATGTCTCAAAGTTCTTTAAGCTATCTCATTCTCATTGAATATCTTATTTATAATATTCTGTAAACTTCACCACAGAAAGCTCTGGATGCTAACAATTGAGCTGACTTTCTGTGAAGGTATAAAGCTACTGAAGTAATGGAACTGCTTGTGTTATCTGAATGGACTCAAAAACTTGAAGACAAAATGGGAAACAGCACAGCTCAGGTACAGGAAGTAAAAGACAAGATCACCAAATCTCCATTGCATCTTTATTTTTTTATTTTTCACTCATTTTTTCCCCTGCTCTATCCTTGTTCAAGCAAATAACAAAGAATCATAGAATCAACTAGGTTAGAAGAGACGTCCAAGATCATCCAGTCCAATCTATCACCCAGCCCTAGCCAATCAACTAGATCATGGCACTAAGTGCCTCATCCAGTCTTTTCTTGAACACCTCTAGGAACAGCAACTCCACCACCTCCCTGGGCAGCCCATTCCAATGGCAAATCACTCTCTCTATAAAGAACTTTCTCCTAACATCCAGCCTATACCTCCCCTGGCACAACTTGAGACTGTGTCCCCTCCTTCTTTTTCTGGGTGCCTGGGAGAAGAGACCAACCCCCACCTGGCTACAACCTCCTTTCAGGTAGTTGCAGACAGCAATGAGGTCACCCCTGAGCCTCCACTTTTCCACGCTAAACACTCCCAGCTCCTTCAGCCTCTCCTCACAGGGCTGTGCTCCAGGCCCCTCACCAGCTTCGTCGCCCTTCTCTGGACACATTCCAGTATGTCAACATCTCTCTTGAACTGAGGGGCCCAGAACTGGACACAGTACTCAAGGTGTGGCCTGACCAGTGCTGAGTACAGGGGCAGAATAACCTCCCTTGTCCTACTGGTCACACTATTCCTGAAAAAAGCTTTATATAATCTGACAGAGAATAAAAAAGGACAGCAGATAATAAACAGCTCTCACACCAACCAATGACCTGAGCTGTAATATGCTGGATAAAGTAGCTCCATCATCATAAAGATATTACCTGTGCCTCAGGACAAAATGGGCTATTTTAAGAATAAAGAACAATCACTGTATGAATATAAAAGTGACTTGGCATTAGTCAGGAAATTGCAGTTACATTTTAAATTCAGTAACATCCGTGCTCTGATCTGAGACACTCAAAATGTCACCTTATGCTTCATGCATATTTCACCCCTTTTAACTTGAAGGACTAGATCCTCAGCTGCTACAAGCTTCCTCTGTGCAGTCATGCAAGGCAGAGCTCAAACCACCCATGGGAAGAAGCACTCATCTGAAGCTGCCTCCAGCAGCCAGCTGGCAGCCAACCCTGGCACATTGCCATCAGTGCCAGCATTCCCCCACTGGTGGAGAATGCAAGCTGGGGCACGGGACAAGCTTCCTGAGTTCAATTAGAGTGATCTTGTCTGGCAAGTGGCTTGCAGGGAAGCAGGGCTGACTTGTTCTGCTTGGATCTAGTCTGGGTTTCAGTAACGTTCATATACCAGGCAGGGGGAACAGTGAAAGCTTCCCATGACTTCCCTTTCCCACATCTTGCGTGAGTGATGTTTCGACTTACCTTGTGGCAACGAAGCATGAACTACAAGGGCCAGATCCTCAAAAGCCTTGTACTTTGCATAGATATCTATGTCAGAGAAACATGAGTGCTGGGAAGATATAAAAAGCTATCCAATGAGTGAGGAAGCCTTTTATATCACAGCACAGAGATGAAAAGGATTTGCAAGGCAGTGAGGAATCAGACTTCAATGACACATTATAGGTACAAAAGACATAAAATTGGATACACATAGCAGCCACTTTTGGCAGAACCCTTGCAATGACTGCCTGCCCTCTTTCCATGTCTTCTGTGTGTGCTTTTTGCTTTTCAGGGATCTTACATCAATGGACTGTACAATAGAGAGGAATAACCAGAACTGATGTGGATTTCTGTTGAACAATTGTTTTGTTTGCGAGATTTCATCTTATTAGAGTCACGTTGTTTAAATGCCACATTGGAAAAAACAAACAAACCCAGCAAAACCAAAACAACAAAACAATGCTGGTTACTTGATTTAATTATATCCAGTCTTGACTTCATGAATCAGGAAAAATAGGAGAATATAGGATCCTGTACCTGTATTACAATCACATCTCCCATGAAGTATACATGTAGAATAGAGAATGTTTTGGGTCGGAAGAGACCTTTAAAGATCATCTAGTCCACCCCCCTGCTATGAGCAGGGACATTTTTCAGTAGATCTGGTTTCTCAAAGCTCCATCCAACCTGACCTTAAACATTTTCAGTGATGGAGCATCCATAACTTCTTTGGACACCCTGTTCAGTGTCTCACTATATTCACTTTAAAATCTCAGTCTACCCTCTTTAAAGTTTAAAACCATAAAATGTGTTCTTCTTGCACATGGAATTATCTGACTTTAAAACCTATGCATCTACATTTAGCCTCTGTATGTACATTTTTTACACTGAAAGAAAGTATAATTTTATGCTAAAGAAAATATTACTGGCATATATGCATTTCTACATCGCTTTCACTTTCTGATGGCTCTAAAACTTTCTGAAATCAAAGTGCATACAAGAGACCAACCAGCTCAAAGCAGAACACAGCATACCAGAAAACTGTGGTGGCACACCAGCACACACAAGGTGCCCGTGACGTTTGGACACCTGAGGACACAGAGCATTGATCAATGCTTAACAGCACAGCAGACAGACTCTCAAGTAGAGAAATTTTACCTCCTAACTAAGTAGCCAGATGGGTAAAACACTAGTATCTCCCAGTCCCTTGTGCTTTATGTTCACAGTGGTCAGCTGGCTAGAGACCAGTGGTCAATTGCCCAGGGATCTGTCCAAATAAATACTGCCCACCAGGCTTGAGCTATGTCAGACAGCATGTGCTGTGGTACGGCATACCTGTGTGCAGTGAGTAGCTAGGAAGAAAAGAGCAAGGACTTGGCAGAGAGAAGTCCAGTGAGGAGTGGCATGCCTGGCATTGGTAGCTTGGAGAAGTTCATGCTCATCCACTCATGTGGATGGAGTTCTCTGTAGACTACTCTTCCTACAGCCTCTTCTGCGGAATGTCCCTCCATAGCATTTTGCCAAGTTACTGCTGGTAAAACAGGACAATGTGCAACTACAGGAGGATTTAAGGCAGAAGAAGATTAGCTAGCTGCTTTGAAATCTGGCCAGTGGAGCAGCAATGTTCAAGAACTTCTCCTTCCTTTCAAAAGAATATTTTATTGATTCTATACTGATGAATACAGGATTAAGATAAGATGGACTATGTATTTTACGTTCAATTATTTTTTAGCAGAAATTCTTATTTTTTGTTTAAGAATTTCTGCAACATAGACTGACAAGTTTGAATTGTCAATTGTCAAAAATTAGTGAGAAGAGAAAGGGATTGTTTTGTATTTTTGCCAAAGCAAAATAAGTAAGTATTCAGTTCTGGAATGTGTGAAGCCTTGTGGTTTGCTGATTTTTTTTTTTTTTTTAATTCTTTTTTTTTCCCTTTTTTTTTTTTTTTTTCTTTTCCAAAAAAAAGTGATTTTACCACTCATCTCCATGGTGCTGTCTCCAGCAGCAGTTTCCTAAGCATGCTGAGGCAATGTATTTTTAAAAAGTAATGAGAAGTCAAATTTCAAACAGGAGCCTGCAGTGGCTAATGAGATGTTTAAATATGGTCTCGGCTTCTATTCACATTTGAAAACTGGATCCCTGTTTAGCACCTCCCTTGGCAGCCAGTCTTACTCTGTTTTCTTATCTGGCTGGCTTTAGCAGGTCAGTGTTCTGCAGAACTCTCCCATTTAGGTCCAGTGATATCATGTACAGTGAAGGGCATTAAGTCATCTCAGCGTAGCCAGAGAGCAACAGGAGAAACAGAATTGCTGCTCAGTGCAGACCACTTCTTCAACATTTTCTGTGCACAGGCTCTCGTGCTGCTCTGGGCTTTTTCTCTTTCATTAATGGTTGCTTTTGCATTATGCACATAAATGGAGGAAGCAGGTACAGGCTGACTGAGAGAAGGGCGCAGTGATGACACGCTTTCCCTTCCCCATCACATCTTGCATCAGCAAAAGGACTCCAAGGACTGATGACTATGCTGATTGACACACAGCCACGTTTAACATGACTGGTGCTAGCAGTGAAGTTCTCCTGATGTGGACCTCTTTCACACTGCATTTGCCTTGTGCATGTCATCCTCCCCTCACCCAACACCACGCTCCCCGATTTCCAGTATGTTAATATGCCCAGAGGGCAGAGTGTGCCAGGATCAAACTGCAGACCAACCCAATTGCTATGTTGTCCATGAAAAGACAAGTGATGCAAAACATGGGTGACGTGTTGGGGATTTTAATGAAAGGCCACACAAAATTTCAATATGTGCCTTAGGACGAAACAGTGAATTAAACAAAACACAGACTTGATGCATTAAAATGACTAAAGTTTCTTAATGATTTATGTATTAATCTCACAATGCATCATCACCATTGCTTAGTCAAGAACATAAAAAAAAATAAACACAAAGCTTTTGCAGTCTCAAATTTCTTTCTCACAGGAATGTAGTACAAGATTTTTCAATATTGTTGATTGATTTTGCAGTTTATTTTGAAGCAGCTATAGAAATACATTGCAGAATACAGGTATGTTTTTTCTGGTTGTTTCTTTCTTTTTCCTACGTTAAACCAAAACCTGAGTCTTAAATATTGTTTAATAGATTTAAATGGACTTCCTGACAGTACTATATATATTTATCTTATGAATGTGTTTGGCTGAGTCTCGTCAATTATGGTTTTCCCTCAACACACACACACACAAAAAAAATTAAAGAGTAAATTGAGAAAAGGCAGAATTGGAGAAATCAGAGCACATCGGTTACCACTGAAAAACAGCAGCTTGCCAGTTGAAATAAAAAAAAATACACATTAGTAAAACAAAAATAAACCCTAAAGTGTTATCTCACCTGCTTCATCAGATGCTGTTACAGTTATGCTTTGTACAGTAGCTGTCCTGTTACCAACTAGCACTGTAAACTACTATATAGTCACTCATTTCATATACACACCTGGGTATTTCAGATGTTTCCTGAACAATTACACTCTTTCACGTACATTTATTCCATATACTTGATATGTAGCCTTTAAAAAAAAAGACAAAAATATATACATATAACAGTCAAGGTAGCCTTAGTACACCCCAAGGTATTTGGAATAGAATACACTGGCAGCTGCAATTAGAGTGAATAAGGTCTCAAGCAGTAGGGACTCCTAAAGTTCCCTCATGACCCTGTGGTGGACATGTTAGAAAGTAAGAGACTGATAAATGAAATTAATGAATCTGCACAAGCTGAAAGGCAAATCCTTTACATCTTAATGGGTTACACAGTCATACTACTTCAGTAGCCAGCAGCTGGTGGCACTTTCAGAGCAGTCCAGCTTGCCCTTTTGCTCTGATCCACAGGAAAAGGCTGATCATTGTCTCAGAGCTTCCCCCTCGCCCTGCAGTGAGCCACTCATTGCCATGAACTGCTTACACACAAGCTTCCTCTGACATCATTCAACAGTGGTAAAATAGCATTTTTCTCTTCAAATCAGAAGTATAATAGAAGTTCAGAGCTAGGAGATGTTTTCTCTAAGAGGTAAAACACTGGTGATGACCTTAGTAGCTGAATTCTCTATATATCACTGACTCCTCCCTTGTGCTTAATCTGCAGTTCAGTAGGAGCCACTAGCTGGAAGCTAGGGCTAGGTTGTGTTTTGGGGTTTTTTTTTAAAGCCATGCTTTCCAACTTTCATCACTTCACTGTATAAATACCAAGCATTCGATGACTAGGCCGTTGTTACAGCTTTAAGGAAATGCAGAGAGAACAAACCTTAACTGTCTTTGGAGGACTACATTTAGGGAAGGAACTTGGAATATCTTTATAAAAAAATATTTCTGAAAGCCAAAATAAATAAGGGCTTGCCATTCTAGGCATTACTGTCATCCAGATGGAATCAATGCAAAATTTCTGACTTGGCTGATCCCTCCTTCTAATGGCAGGAGGTGAGATGTTAAGAGCTTCCCACTCTATGGATTGCCTTGATGCATGCAGCTCCATTGCTGTGTTCCTAGCACAGTTCTGAAATGTATGAAATAAGGATGCAAAGCTGGGCTCATCAGAATCAGTATCCTTGAAAAAAATCTGCTTTTTATGTTTATGTACAATTGGTGTTAATTGCAAATGTTTTTGATGATTTTAAATATTGATGGCAAGTTCAAGTTGTAATTACTGCAATTCCATTTTCCCAGAAAATATATCTCTATATAAAGAATTATATAAATTGCCTCTTCTGAAGCATAATTTTTCTAGAGCTGGTTCATATGATGCCATGTTAAGTACTTGCTAATATCTGAAGTGGTATTTGAGCATAATGGTATCCCTTTCTTCAATTAAAAATCTCCATAAAACAAATGAATGAGTAAATAAATAGAAGTGAGCAAGGTTTTTTGCATTGCTGCAGCCAAGAAAAAGATCAAGGCTCCAAGAATTACATTCTGTGCCTTGTGACCCTTTTGATTGATGGGCAAACAGCATGGCCTCATGCTTTTCATATTATCTCTTGAATAGTCTGGATCTCTGGTTATTGAAAACTGTCACACATCTTGTAAGATTATCTCTTGGGTTATAACAAGAAGAGAACTTGGGCTCTCTCCTTGTGCCTGGTGCCTAACTCTCCTTTAATAGAGCTTTTAAGTTGAAGGGGTCTTCCTATGGTTTCTCCCTTCCACCAGAATGTCCATAGGACCATAAAATGGCCCACTAATAACTTGTATAATCTCTAATCTTATGTCTGTTTTGATAAAAATATCTTAAGACTATTTTTGCAAATCAGCTGCAGATTCTGGGCTTTTTATTCTGGGACTGAAAGGGAAATGTAGGGTCTGCCTATGCATAATAAAGCGCTGCCACTTCAAATCCAGTACAGTGCACCAAATGTGGTTAGCACGTTTCCAGAAGGCTACAGGAAATGTGCTGTTATATATGTGAAGATAATACAAAATATTATTTTGTGGTGGGCTGAACCCACTGCACTGCCTTGCAGCCGAGTATGCTCCAAATGTTCTGCAAGTGAGAATGTTCACCACACTGAAGGACTTGCATATCTTACCAAGGGAAACATGGCTTGAATGGGCATGCAGGACTGCAAAACCCTCGTTCCTCCAAGATATCAACAAATTTTCACTTAGAAAATCCTATGTCATCATTCTCTGTCCACAGAAGCCACATGGTAGATTATCAAGTCTGGTACAATAAAATAACTTTGAGTATCAGTTGTTGTTTGTTGAAACAATTTAACAACTTCTGAGAACATGAATATCACAGCTTCAAACTGAGAGGTTAAAGTGACTAACTCTCAGCATATGAATTAAGACAAAGAACAAACTCATAAAGATGACTATTTGTCAAAAACAGTCATGAAGAGACTTCCTTTCTGCTTGTCATGGTAGGCCTAAGCAGGCCAAAACAGGCTTATACATGTCCTGGCTTGCCCAGGCATGTTTTTCTGCTCTCCCTCTCTCTGTTTTGGGGAGAAGCAACCAAAGGAAAGAGGACAAAGAACCTGGAAGCCACTAAGTCTGGGACCCTGGCCCTTTGCAGCC
>WBNM01041683.1:8126-32084 GCA_013399055.1 Ramphastos sulfuratus
TACACTATAGACAGGAATAGTTACAGAAATATACAAGGTAAAGGTAATACAGAAACACAACACCCCTCCCAGAAATCAGAGACCCCAGGAGGGGCTCCCAACCACCCTTCCACCTTCTCCCCACCCCTATACCTTACCCCAAGGTTTTGAGGATCGGCCAGAGGAGGAGCTAGAAGAAAAGTGATTAGTGAAATTAATTTGTCGGAGAGGAGAAGCCAGAAGTTGCAGGATAGCCCCAGACAGTGTATCCCAGAGAGTGCCCCAAGCCTGACTGTCTTATCTTTTGTTTTGGGTTCTTCCTTAAGCATAACAGCAAGCCTATGAGTGAAGTAGACATCACCATTGTTTTCTTTTCACAGCCTATAATATAATTTTCTCTATTAAAATATTCCAATTAGCCTTAAACCAGCACAGAAACTTTCATTAAATGTAGTCAGCTGTTTTCAGGGATTTTAATTTCTCCTGCTTGTGATTGGAAGAATCCAGAAAGAAGCAAATCTCTTCAGAATTTTCCATAATACATTTAATTTGACTTCATTTCAAGGTGACTTTGAGCAGAGTGCTTTCAGGATATGGATATAGTAACTGGCAGGTTTCCTCTTTTGTGCTCTCACATTTAGAAAGCAGTATGGAAGTTGTAATGTGTGCAGAACAATAGCACTCTGCAAACATCCTGTAAGTTCCTCAACTCTTGTTTTCTCCTTATCCCACACTGATTTAAAGACAAATTACTTTCTAAATCTTCTAGTGTCTCAAGGTATGGTTTAGAGAAGTGCATCCTACCTTACTAAAAATGTACACAGGTAATTAACCTGTGAAGCATTCACATAACAGTGTAGTGTCACCACAGCAGAACAAGCCAAATTAGTCAAAAGGAAGAATACCAAATCTCCTGGCTTAATGAATTTTATGACAAGAACAAGTGCTCAGCCTTCCTCCCCTCACCCACATGTATATAATTGACCATAACATTGCATGGTTAATTATTTGAACATTTCATGGGAGATTTAGACTGGATGTTAGGAGGAAGCTCTTTATAGTGAGGGTGGTGAGACAGTGGCACAGGTTGCCCAGGGATGTTGTGGCTGCTCCCTCCCTGGAGCTGTTCAAGGCCAGGGTGGATGAGGTCTTGAGTGACCTGTGCTAGTGGGAGGTGTCCCTGCCTATGGCAGGGGGTTGGAACTGGATAATCTTTGATGTCCCTTCCAACTTTACCATTCTATGATTCTATGATTCATCTCAACATAAGCCTTGACAAACTACTGAATGCATTATTGTCGGGGAGGGGTAATNATTACTTTGTGAACAAATTTAATAATTAATATTGAAGATTAAAACAGCTGGTTATAGCTTACATTGTCATAGAGCTGTTGATACAAAGGGTGAAATTCTTAGAGTCACTTAAGTCCCTTCATATGTGAGTCTGTTTTACAGTTCTTAGGACACCTTGGTAGTTCATAAGTCTTTTGACACAGAGAAAACTTTTCCTCTCTTCCTGTATTTAGCTATTTTAAAACATGCAGTACCTGGTTTCAGATCACCATAGAATTTAAGCATAATGTGTATCTTGGGAGTTAAATTGTCTGCCTTAGGTTTAGGAGGCTGAGTTGAAACTTTAGAGGGTTTTCTTTATTAAACATTCTATGTGTCTGTTTTCCTCTCCCTGTAATATGAATGGCTACACTGGCACCATGTAATTATCTTTATTGCCTATAAACAGGCTGCATCTGACTTGAACGTTTCAGAGTTTCTTTCTTGGTTCTGCCTGACAAAGAAACAATAGCTGTAGTGAGTTAAGTCTGAATTCCATGACATACTGTGCACATGTAAGGCTTGGTATGTGTTTTGTCTGAACCCTATAATCCTTGAATAAAATATTTAATTAACCTCTTCTGGAGCAACCATAATACATTTCCATTAAATTCCTGAAGCTACGAGATTTGGGGCTCTGCAGCCTTGAGAAGAGAAGGCTTCAAGGAGACCTTAGAGTAGCCTTCCAGGATCTGAAGGGGGCTACAGGAAGGCTGGGGAGGGACTATTGAAAAGGTCTTGCAATGACAGGACAAGGGGCAATGGGTTTAAACTGGCAGAGGGGAGATTGAAACTGGATGTTAGGAGGAAGTTGTTTGCAGTGAGGGTGGTGAGCCACTGGCACAGGTTGCCCAGAGAGGTTGTGGAGCACAGAATTACCCAATGTGATCTTTGATGGGTGGGTCTGTGGTCCACAACCTACCTGGAGATGTTCAAGGCCAGGTTGGATGAGGCCTTGAGTGACCTGTACTAATGGGAGGTGTCCCTGCCCATGGCAGGGGGTTGGAACTAGATGATCTTTGAGGTCCCTTCCAACCTTACCATTCTACGATTCTATGTGGGCACCAACTCCTATCTAATTTACTAGGAAATTTTTGTTTTCACCTCCCAAGACACTTTATGTAACCTAGTGGGTGATGCTAGATGCAGATGTCATTGCTAGTCCTATTATTGACATTTACAATAAAAATTGAAAAATCACTTTTTTTTTTCCCCCCTTTTTTTTCTGTACTAAGAGAGGGTTTACCAGGGAGATAGATAAAGATGGCACAGGTGACATCAATGATTTACAGAAAGTGTCTGTCTTTGTCTTCTTGTACATCTGTGCCTTGTGAACACACAGCAAACAGTAAGCCTGAATCAAAGCACAAAGGCTTCATGACGCTTTGGATCTGGCCCACTGCATGCAAAGAACTCTTCCAGGAATAAAAAAGAAAGTAAAACCATACACATATGTCAAAATATGTCCACCAATACCAGTTACCCGATACAGAATATGTTTTGTTTGTTCTTTTGTTGTCTTTTCTTAATGCAGCACACCAGAATGTATGATGGCAGGGGGTTGGAACTAGATGATCCTTGAGGTCCCTTCTAACCTTACCATTCTATGATTCTGTGATTGCACATACCATGTGCATCACACACACAAGTTATTTGCTCAGGGCTCTTACAGAAATGTTGTGACAGGGGAGGTTTAAGTTGGATATTAGGCAGCACTTCCTTATGGGAAGGGTAATTAGACACAGGAATGGACTGCCCAGGGAGGGGAGGTGGTAGAGTCACTGTCCCTGGAGGTGTTTAAGGAAAGGTTGGATGTGGCACTTAGTGCCATGGTCTAGTTGATGTGGTGGTGTTAGGTCATAGGCTGGACTTGATGACATCAGAGGTTTATTCCAGCCTCAATAATTCAGTGATTCTGTGAAAGAGAAAAATACATGCTCATTTAGAAATTGCAGGTGATCAGGAAAGGTAAAGATTAAGTGATTAAATATATAAAGAGAGGGCCAAATGCTGCAAAGAAACTCTGCCTGCAGGTTGAGCTGTATTAACAGCGTACAAGTAAAGTTGGAGAAGGAGTGGTTTGCATGTGATGGCCAAGGAAACGTTTCATAAAGTGCTGACCAATTTCCAGCTGAAAAACAACACTAGCAATGTTTGGGTCTTTTTTTGTGGAATTTATTGCTGCATGGCTTCCACTCTGCCAGGAAGTCATAAACTCTGTAAATCTTGGTGATTAATTCTACTTGTTGAAAGGGAGAAGAGATGGATAGAGCAGAAAAGAATAAAAATCTGTGCACAAATCAGTAAAAAACAGTCGGGGTAGTATGGTAAGAAACTGAAATTGGAGTGATACCAAAAAATCCAGAATCAGCTTTTTCAGTTTTCCCCTTCTATTCTCTGGGAAGACCTTGTCTTATGTTTTGGGTAAGATTTAAAAACTGAGATCCCAAGCTTTTGGCACTTATCTACAAAGAAAGGTCTTTGTGTTATGGACAGCTTCCAAAACATCTAACATTTTCACTGTCATTTCTTTGGCTCCAGGGCCAATCTCTGGACAGAATTCACCGGGGAAGATGGAGACTCAATAGTTGTGTGCATCATTTGACTTGTCTATGAGAAAGAATATGTGTTCCTAAGGATTAAGGCTACCTGTAATAAGATATAAGGGCACTATCTGATTTCTGGCAAATTGAGAGCTATGCTTAGTGTGGCTGCATGTGAAGGTAAATCTGGACAGCACATCCCTCAGAGAGGATCTGGGCAATGGAGAATCTTTGGAGAATTACACTAACTTTAATGTCTCCTATCAGAGTTAATAGAGATACCTTGTGTATTTATTATGTCTCACGTGTGTCAATCCCTGTGGACAGTTCTGGAGCCCCCAGCACAGGAAGGACATTGAACTGTTGGAGCAGGTCCAGAGAAGGCCACGAAGATGCTCAAAGGGCTGCAGCAGCTCTGCTGTGAGGACAGGCTGAGAGAGTTGGGGCTCTGCAGCCTGGAGAAGAGAAGGCTTCCAGGACACCTTAGANAATTTTTATGGAAAATAGACTACCAAAATGTCATAAAAACGGGCACAAATGCTCCCATGGTACCAAACTGCAGTGTGGCAGTATAGAGGTGACCACTGCTTGGTTTTCACCAGCATAACAATATGCCAGTATTACCTACAAGTTATATTAACGGGTGAAAAGGAGAGAAAAAAGCAGGGGGGGAGCATGTGTGTGTGTGGAGGTGTATCGTTATGCCAGTGCCTGTTGAGACATTTCATTAAGAGCAACATTTGCTGCACTATAGGTGTCTTCTTTCAATCCCAGAAGGCTCCAACTTCACTTTGACTCACAATCCACCAGTGCTCAGTGCATTGTCATGCTCAGCCTTTCTCCCATATGAAAAGTATTTGCAAAGCTATGTGATCTCCCTTCCCCTTGCCTGCAAGCTGCCGGAAGAAATATCCTGATAATACTTGAGGAAGGCTTAGTCTGGGACCAGCTGCAGATTGTCGGTAGCTGGGTCTGAGTACAAGGCAAAACAGGAGAGGATTATGCAGCTGAATGAGCAGCAGTGATAAGAGAAATTCAGGATGAAAAATGCCTTGTTCCTGGAAAACCAGGCAACACCAGAGGCTACAGGCAGACCACTGGTATGAGAATCTCACTGAGCAGAGAGAAACAAGTAACAATAACTATTTGGAAGCTGTCTGCTTCCCCTAACTACAAATACCCTCTTCCATGTCAATTTGGCACAGAAAAACCTTTAGCTAGAGCGCTCTGCATGAGTATGTGCCTGTGTGTAAATGATGCTAGCATAGCTGTCTTTGCCTCCAGTATGAACAGCAACAACAGAAACAGAGCCCATTTATGTACCCAGTGAGGGCTAAGCCAAAAAGCAGTGTGGTGTAAAGACTCTGCAACCTGATCTTGCTTTCCTTTTTGAAAAAAAAAAAAAAAACCTGAACATGCCACCATAGCAGATGGATGAGGTGAGCCTTCCACAGATGCTACCCTTCACCCTGCCTACTGCTCGCTCATAAAGCATCCGCTGAGCACTCTGACCACAGGAATGAGCCCCTCAACCATCCGCTGTGCATCTGCAGCATGGTGTTGGAGTGTGCATTTCAGCACCTCAGGGCCCGTCATATATGCTTATTATTTAGCTTGAGAGAGAGCTTGCTGATACCTTTCCTGTATTGAAGTTGACAGCTGCATCTATAAAACCGCCCAGGCAACTGAAACAGTGAAGTGATTTAATCATCCAGGGACACAATTAGCAACAGCAAGGACAGTTTCTGCAGGGGCCTTGACCAACCCTTTGGAAAAACATGGAGCCCTCTGGAAACCCAATGAAAGTGCTGAATCCTGTCCACCTTAGGAAAACAAAACAAAACAAAACAAAATACAAAACCAAACGATCAAACAAACCCTTGGGAGATTTCCTAACTCTGTTTCCTTTCCTTGTGAGCTATGGTCAGCATAGGATGGCCTAGAGGCTTCTGAATAAAGAAGAAAATTGTTACTTCTTTTCCTCTTGTTCTTTTTTTTTTTTCCACTTGGAAAATGTCCCATGAGATGTTCAAAGTTCTGTTACCATTACAAAGAATCTAGGGGTTTTCTGATATTCCTGACTTGCAGATAGCGACTAAAGTGTGGAAAAACTCATCAAATTAATATTGTGTAACAGGGAAAAAGGAAACTGGAAGAAAATCTGTAGAAGTGAAATACCAAACTGTACACTTTTAGGCAGGAATTTAGGACCCGGTCATAAGAAGATTGCAATGCAGGAGGGACATTAAAATTCAGTAAAAGGAAATTGCAATGAGTCTCTCATGAAATGTAGGGCACTGCTATTTTGATGTAAAAGAATACCTGATCTAGAGAGTGCGTTGGTGCTGTTCTTAGGTCTTACATGTGATGTATCTCATCTAAAGCATGTTACTGGTATAACTTCCCAGTCTGCAAGATAGCTGGTAGTAGACAGAGGTGATATTTCTGGTTTAAAAGACACTTGTATTTACTTCATGGTGTCCAAACCTTTGGTAGCTAGCAATCAAGCCCTGGCTCCCAGGCACCTGATGCTTCTTCATTGTTGCAATCCTTAAACTCCATTGTAGCCATCCACAAAATAATCACTGTGGTCTAATGGCTTTTTTTTTTTTTTTACCCTTTGTCTCTTCTCAAAACAATTGAGACCCTTCTTGCAGTGTAGTTTTACATTACTGGTGAACAACAAATATTTTTATCATGGAAGTGATGATCCAAGAGACTCAGTGAGGGTTACAAGACGCCATGGAGAGCATGGGAGAACACAATGTCCCCAGTAGTGAGCTCAGAAAGGAGGCTGAAGGATCCTGCTCCAACAAGCTATAAACCAGTTCCAAAAGGATTTACAGGTGCCCAGTTGCCCAAAGCAATGACTTTATGAGCCATAAGCAAAACTGAAAATGCAGTATGTGAAAGCGAGCCAGCTTTAGCTTCTATTCCCCCAAGGATGATTTCCCTGTATCCTCTCTTTACAAGGTTTTTTGAATCAAAGTTCTTTGCTTCTTATAATATGAACCATATTCTTGTTCAAGCTTTCAGTTACCAAGTTACGTGCAGGTTATAGGTAATAAAACAGAGAGTTGAAGCAGAGAGCTTGCTTGATTATGTTCACCTTCCTTCCATGCATTTTATTTATATATGTATTTGTTTTAAAAGACCATTCTGGATAAGAACATATGCATTTCAGTTTTCTTCTTTATTTCCACCTCCTTTACAAGACTCCCTTGCATTTATTTTTCCCAGTACAGTATTCCACACCACTGCCTGTGGCACTCAAGGTAGCACCACTTGAGCAGTTCGTGGCTGCCCCTATAAGATCTTCTCATGTTGAATGGTGGCTTTTTAAGGCCACCTCTGTCTTTCCATGGTTTATGTTGCTTGTCTGTTGGCTCCTGCTCACATACCTTCTGGCTTCATGGCTGTCAAAATAGAAGAGTTCCAGTTTTTGGTTGCTATCTCTTTTCATTCTCTAGTTCAAGTAGAAGTCATTTTGGAAGGATTTCTTAAACACAACTTACCATTTTTTTATTCAAATATGCATAATAAATAATCCAGCAAATGCCAGACATAGTCTGTGTGACTCCAACTCCCACAGACTCACGTTTTTCAATGGCCTTTTACTTTGGAAAGTTCAGTCACACTGCATGCTTATGTTCAGTTATTTGCACGACCTGATGTCTTATTTTTTCCTATGCTGCCTTGAAGCTTTCACCCACCTCATCTGGTTTGTGATTTAAAAGCACAGTAGAAGCAAATTTTTCTTTTCTTTTCTTTTTTTTGTCCTTTTTTCCCTTTTTTTTTTCTTTTTCCCCCTTTTTTCTCCTTTTTTTTCCCTCCCCCCCCCCCTTTTTTTTCTTTTTCTTTTTTTTTTCTTCTTGTTTTTTTAAAGTGAAAGCTATGCAACTCGTGAAATAGCAAGGTTTGGTAAGAAATGTTTTCAGAGATGTACTGTGTAGGCTGCAAGCATAAAACAACAAATGGCACAGGAAAGGTAAAACACATCTCAAAGTATCTTATCACATGAAAAAAAAGAAATAAGGAAGCAACTGTGAAATGAAAAGGAGACAGAGAACGTGCAGCATAAGGAGCATATGCAGCCTGTGAAATGCATTACCAGAAAAACACCTTTGGGACTGGGTATGAAGTCTGGCTCCCTGGCTGGGTTCATGTCTTAGCCACCTTCTGAACGTGTGCTGGGGCAAGACTGAGCTGCATACACACCTCCCTTCCTTTTGGACACCAAATCTCTCTTTTAGGGCATAAGCTTATGCATTAGCTGTTAAAACAAAGGGAGTTAGACTCTCAGAGATTTCTATTTTCTTCAAAAGCAGTGTGTGTCTGCTGCCAGAGAATGCATTCTGGATGTAATGAGTCATTGGTCTGACCCAGAGCTGAAACTCCTTTGTACCAAAACCAATGTATTTATGTATGATTTCATAATTATTTCTCTTGCTCACCCAGCAGAACTTATCTTTGTTTGGACTCTGTGTGTGCAGCCAGGCTTATCCTCACTTGTGCCTTCTCTCACCAGATAACAACACAAGGAATTTCAGGATGCCACAGATAAGAAAATAAAGCAATACATAAGCAGATGCATGGCCAGTTCAAGACTCACCTCAGACTATTCTCCAATCTTTTGTTGTGCCTTTTTCAGTCCAAGTTAGGCTTCTGTCTGTCATGGAAAGTAGGTGGCACCTGACAACTACTCCCTCTTATAACCTTTCCAGGACCAGCAGCTCAAATTGCTAGGGAGGCTTGTCAAGTCTCAGCAGAACGCTTATGGCCTGGCTTAAAAGTCTATTCTGTGATGCTCACACACTGCAAACAAGACGAGGAGTCTTCTACCCACATTTCCTTTCAGTACTGTGTTTAGTAAGTGAATTTAAGGTATTGCACTCACCCCCAGATGTTGACACTCTTCAATTTCAGGTGCCTGTTTGAGGTAAAATTATTTTGAATCTTTCTGTACAAATTCTGGTAGGTAAATACAGGATGCTGCACCAGCACTGAATTAGGGCTTATCCCATTAAGAGGCAAATACCCATGTGTTTGACTAACCCTCTTTAAATTTTTGGTCATTAGCTTGTTTGTCCTTCTGGAAAGTGCTATTATGTCAGAGCATTCAGTGTTTATTTGTGTCGAAAGGCACAGGGCAAATGGTTTACCCAAGGATTCAAAAGTAAACCATGGCCAGAGCTCAAGTGTTTCTTGCAGATGGAGGAATGAAATGAGGAAAACAAAGAAAGGCTAACAGAAAAAGAAAAGCCATAAGCCTAATAAAGGCACCGATATGTAATGAAAGAGAATTTGATGAAGAATTTTAAGAAGTACTTTTATAAAAAGACTACTGCAATTTCAATGAACAATACAAAGAGCTCATTCAAGGAATTGGATATTTTAATGTTAATTAGATTGGTAGAAGTAGATTTGGATATATTAGGTATATTGCTGAAGTCCTGTGTGCTGTTCTGGAGCCCCCAGCACAGGAAGGACATGGAACTGTTGGAGCGGGTCCAGAGGAGGCCACAAAGATGATCAGAGGGCTGCAGCAGCTCTACTGTGAGGACAGGCTACAAGAGTTGGGGCTCTTCAGCCTGGAGAAGNGAATTCAACACTTTGTTGAATATTGAATGGCATTTGCTCCAAGCTATTGTTTGTTCTTGATGTTACAGATGAGTACAGAATTTGAATAAACAAAAAAGAAGACAGGGTCCATGCCTTGAAGAGTTTATTGTCTCTGAGTCTGCAGAGTAGAGAGAACACATTGCAGAACTAGACAACTCTCAACATCTCCTGCACTATTATTTAGCACTCCATGGTTGCTATCTTTCCATAGATTTTGTCATAAGATAAGGCCTGAATTAGAGTACCAAAAGAGGCATTGTTGTGGTTTTATTTAAAATGAAAATGCAATAAAACCCAAACCCAGAGCCACAAAAGCTGAAGAATTACCAGCTGAAGCTGTCAAAATCCACTGGCAAAATAAGGTTAAATCCTGAGTCCAGAGTGGCAGGTTGAATTTCAGGAAAAACAAGCCCTCCTGTGTCCTTTGGCAAAAAAAAAAAAAAAAAAAAGCCTGCAATGTTGTTCAGAATAAACATTCCCAGCCATGCTAAGTGCACGTTCCCTGCCCATGCTAAGTCGGTGAAGCTGCCAGGCAGGCATGTACGGATTCAACTGAGCATGGAAAATGGACACTGTCATGGTGATGGCTCGGTGTCTGAGAAAAGAACTTTTTCCATTTAAAAGTTAGCCTTTTCATATTGATTTCAGCAGATCTAAGGAATAAATCAGAAGAGTTTAGTGAAGGGGAATGAATGCCTTTTGAATATATTCTGTTGCTATGTCTCAGTCAAGACACCTTATGCCATCGCTTACATTCACGTGGAGAGTGCACAGGGGGTGTAGACCATCACAGGCAGTAACAACAGATTTTTACACTTGTTTATCACCTTTTAAAAACATCTCTGCAAAGCCAAAACATCAAGGAACAGGGTTCAAAATCCACAGGCTGAATTTGTCCACTGATTCTGTGATAATTCATCTTTGAGAAAAATGACTAGGGAACTTCCAGAAGGTAATAAAAGATGTACACACCACTGTTTTATATCAGGGAGAGAGAGAAATAACTGAGTGGCAATTAATTCATCTGGGGGATTGTGGCTCATATGCACATGTGCATCATCAATGTGTGGAGTTCAGGCTCTTTTTTTTTTTTTTCCCTCAGTGCTCAAAAGTATAATGGTACAATGACAGCATTTTGCACATGTGTGTTTCAACTCAAGCTCTCTCACAGTTTCTGCAGTAATCAGTCTACTCACGTGTGCAGTAATGCCCACCTGCTTGACAGAGCGATAGGTATGCTGGAAAGCTTTGATGATATTAAAGTTTGTCTGTGGCAGTGGATCAGAGGAGATGCCTGGCCTCTGCTGCCTGATGTGCACAGAGATCATTGGGCACAGAAGGTGCAGGAAATGGGGTGGCTCAGAGAGTCAGCTCACTGATTTTCAAGCTGTCTTTGGCATGCGTTAAAGCAGCCTGGGGACCGTTTTAAACAGCTCCAGTTGGGAATAAGCCAAACACAGTAGTGCTCTGGCCAAGTCCCGGCACTCTCCTTTCTCCAGGGCCAGACAGGATTGATGGTGTATTAGTAGGGTTCACTGACTGCGTGCCAGCTAGAGATGCTATAATGCCAAGAGATATCTCAGCTGGTGAGATCTGAAGAGCTTCCAGGCTTTAGGCACTGCTATATGAACTTTATCTGCAAAACAAGTCCTGAAAGTGTGAGGTTCTGAGTATCATGCAAAAAATGAGAAAAAGACAGAAGAAGCGAAAGAAAGCAAAGGGGAAAACACTTGGAAAGTTCAGTCATAGCAAGCATTGCCAATTAGAAAAAAATATTTCCTGGGAAAAAAAAACAGCAGAACTTCTGAAGAGCTATGAAGTCACTTTGGAATTACACTTCCTCGAAGAGAAGATCAGTAAGGTCATCCGACAGCCAGCCAAGGGACAGAACAAAACACAGACCTGGGTTCTGCAGGTCTCCATTTGCTGCTGTCTGGCATTATGTTTAAAACTGGATCATCTCCCTGGTCTAGCTCAACTTCAAACCAGAACATGTTGAGCCAGGAAAACTAATACCTTGGAGATCTTGGTATTTAACAATATCTTGGCAGAATTCAGAAACTGATGTCCTGTGGTCAAGTTCCATCTTCAAGCTGCCTTTGATTTTGCAGTACGCTCTCCTCCAAAGATCTTAGTTCCTTGCTAGTCTTTATTCCCTTCCTTAGTCTTTTTTACTGGAGAGCTATTATGCCACCTTCTTCCCAAACCAATAAATATATGATTGTTATCCATCCCAAAGATGTTGATCAGCAGTTTGTTTGAGTTAGAATTATATTTTACTTGAATAACTGTAAGGAACAAGAAGGGCAAAGGATAATTTGTATATACAGAAATCACATCCCATACCTACCTTCATCTTATTAAGAAAATAAGCAGCTTTAGTCCCTTCTCATAAAAGAAGTTCTCTGTTTACCAGCTATCTGTCTTGCTTTTCTTTGCACCTGCTTCTGTCTTCAGAGAAATAAAAGATTTAAACAATGAAACATAGCTTTACCTACCTCTATGGGTATTTTTGTATGCAGAGGTTACTAGTATCTGAACACTGACAGGCTTATAGTAAGTTATTGTTATGTTAAACCCCTGGTTTTAATTTTAAATAATAAATATGCAGAAGTTGAGGGCTCAGAAACACCAATATAGACTGCAATCATTCATGTGTCCATGGACAAGTCCTCTCTGTCACTGACACAAATTTCACACCTGAAAGAATATCACACTTTTTTCTTAGTATGAGGTAAGGCTTTGCCAGAAGCCAAGTCTCCAGCAAGCCACCGAAGTTCTGGCTAAGCTGCCAGACAACTGAAAGTTTGTCTACTCTTACAACATAAAGATCAGCAATACAGTTTGTGGGCACACAGCAAGTGTGGTGCTTCCTGCAGGCATCCCACTTTCTGTGTAGCTTTCAGCAAGAGCAGGAGAAAATTTTGCCTTTATGCACAGATCAGTAGCATGTGTGCTGTAAAACTGACTCATCCCTAAACATCAATCTTACCAAATGTTGCCATCAGATATCTAAACAAAAATCACCTGCAAGGAAAGTGCCCTCACGGTTCCATACATTTCCCAGCAAATGCCAGCATGAAGAAATGGTTCAATACTAAGAAGTTATTTCAGAAGTCTAAATCTGGCAATTTGTTGCATAGATATTTTTGCCACCTCAAATAGCTTCTCAAGTTGTATTCAGGTTTTTTCTTCTTACTTCTCCATATTTCATTGCTTGATTTTTTTTTCCTTTAGTTTAGTACATCTCTCATCACCACCATCATCACCATCATCATGGCTACTATTGCTGTTCTTATTATTTCAAACAGCTGTTACTTATCTCTTACCAACCTTTGATTAATTGCTGCATAGAGATTGCAGCTACATAGAATCATAGAATCATAGAATCATAGAATCAGTCAGGGTTGGAAGGGACCACAAGGATCATCTAGTTCCAACCCCCCTTGCCATGGGCAGGGACACCTCACACTAGATCAGGTTGTTTAGAGCCTCACCCAGCCTGGCCTTAAACGCCTCCAGAGATGGAGATTTGACCACCTCCCTGGGCAACCCATTCCAGGGTCTCACCACCCTCATGCTGAAGAACTTCTTCCTAACATCTAGTCTGAATCTACCCATTTCTAGCTTTGTTCCATTCCTCACAGTCCTGTCACTACCTGACATCCTAAAAAGTCCCTCCCCAGCTTTCTTGTAGTCCCCTTCGGATACTGAAAGACCACAACAAGGTCACCTCAGAGCCTTCTCCTCTCCAGACTGAACAGCCCCAACTCCCTCAGTCTCTCCTCATAGCAGAACAGCTCCAGCCCTCTGATCATCCTCGTGGCCCTTCTCTGGACACCTTCCAGCACATCCATATCACTCTTGTAACAGAGGCTCCAGAACTGGATGCAGTACTCCAGGTGGGGTCTCACCAGTGTGCAGTAGAGAGGGAGGATCACTTCGCTCGACCTGTTGGCCACATTTCTCTTGATGCACCCCAGGATCTGATTAGCTTTCTGGGCTGCAAGAGCACAGTGACAGCTCATATTGAACAACTCAACCACCAGCATCCCCAAGTCCCTCTCCTCAGGGCTGCTTTCAAGCCAGTCACTGCCCAGCCTATATTGAGCTGGTGCTCTAAGTCTTCCTGGCAGTGCCAGCATGGAACAACAGAGGGTGGGTATTTTAAAACTCTGCAGCATGAAAAGGTAATGGTTTTGAAGCACATTGGCATGTTACATCATCCAAGTGGTTTCTTCAAAGAACAGAGTTTTAAAGACAGTGCTAATTCACATTGGCAATTAGCATTAGAGGTAAATCAAGCCATTTAGTTCTGGTTGAGAGCTGTATGTTATAAGTGCCCTCCTGCAAAGATTGTTAGCACCATTGGTATTGTTTCACCTAATTTTTTGGACATTCACACACCTCTTTTCCTAACACCAGGCAAACTTTCAGAGAGATGTCCTTTGTTTTCCCACTCTCTCTTTTAATTATCACTTACTTTCTCCCTGTGTCCAGTGGGACATAAACTGGGACCTGGTTCATCCCAGGAGGATTTAGTAGCTTTGTGATATTTTACTGAATTGTTTCTGAAGCTTGGCGAGAATTGAAACCTGTGCCTCAAGGGAAAGAGATCTCTGAGAGGCCATCCTGTTCCTGGGGTAGTTCAGGAAACCAAACCTCAGCTCCATGTCAAAAACGTTCTCACATTTGTATTGTTTGTTACTAAGTGGGACTGACTGGCAGCCTCATCTTGAATTGGTTGCATGACTAGCTGATGCTGCACGTTATTTTACAGACTTACACAAGCACATAAGATGTAAAGGAGTTATCATAAGACACCCTTCTGTATGCCCCTTGCACATTCTCCCCTGTAAATACATCTCTTACAGAGTGTTTCATTAGGATTTCCCACAAAGAGGTTTAAACGTGTATTAAGACTCCTAGATATAGAATCATAGAATCATAGAATGGTAAGGTTGGAAGGGACCTCAAGGATCATCCAGTTCCACCCCCCTGCCATAGGCAGGGACCCCTCCCACTAGAACAGGTCACTCAAGGCCTCATCCAACCTGGCCTTGAACCCCTCCAGGGAGGGAGCAGCCACAACCTCCCTGGGCAACCTGTGCCAGTGTCTCACCACCCTCACTGCAAACAACTTCCTCCTAACATCCAGTCTAAATCTCCCCTCTGCCAGTTCAAACCCATTGCACCTTGCTGTGTCATTGCAAGACCTTGTCAGTTGTCCCTCCCCAGCCTTCCTGTAGTCCCCTTCAGATACTGGAAGGCTACTCTAAGGTCTCCTGGAAGCCTTCTCTTCTCCAGGCTGCAGAGCCCCAACTCTCTCAGCCTGTCCTCACAGCAGAGCTGCTGCAGCCCTCTGAGCAACTTTGTGGCCTCCTCTGGACCTGCTTCAACAGTTCCATGTCCTTCCTTCCAGACTTCCACTTTAAGTTAATGCAGATCTAAGCTCCCTGCATTGGTATTTTGCAATTCTGTAATATTTTAAACTTCTCTAAAAATATATATGGTTGCCCAAAGAAGTGATTTTAGTCCCATCCCTGGAAGTTTTTAAGGTCAGGCTGGATGGGGCTCTGAGCAACCTGATCTAGTGGAAAGTGTCCCTGCCCATGACAGGTGGGGTGTAACTAGATGATCCTTGAGGTCACTTCCATCCCTGACAGTTCTATGATTCTGTGATATGCAATCTTCTATTTACAGAAATAATTAACAGAAATGATCAGGGATTCTTAGTAATTAGGTGACTGCTGTTGCCTTTAAAAATCCATGCACTTTCTTCGTTGACTTTACCAATACCTGATAGGCAACTTCATAGTAATGTTCCTGTACAACTTTGTGGCACAGCAATAACTCATCCTTCTAATACACTAATGCCATGTGACAAAGTTATGTTTTGGAATCTTCTACAGTTCTAATAATTTTCAGCCCTTAGCATGCTATTTATGTAGATGTTCAGGTCAGACAGCTTTCTCTGATTCCCTGAAAAAGATAAACTGCTGGCAGCAAAATAGCTATTACATTGTCTTCCCAGAAATGCTGGTTAAAGGAGACCTCTGGAGGTCATTGGTTCAACTTCCCGCCCAGACTGGAGCTATCACCAACATCAGATCAAGTCAGCCATGAGCTTAGGCAAGTCTAGAAAATCTCCAAGAATTGGGATTCCATATCCACCCTGAGTTATTACTTTTTTACCTCCATCCTTTTCAAAAAGCTGTAGGCTGCTATTGAATTTGTCTTTTATCTTATCTCTCTCAGGCAAAACAAGCCCACTCCTCTCAAACTCTCCTCCTAAGTTATTTGCCCTGGTCAGGAATAATCTTGACAACTCTCTGTGACATCCCATTCAGTTTCTCCCTTTCAATTAGGGGACCAAAATTCAACCTGTTATTCCAAGTATGGCCTCAGATTTTGTTTAATTTACTGTCCTTATGGAGCTTGTTATGCAGTTCTGCTGCATTCTTTATGCAATACACTGACTCATGCTCAACCTGATGTTCATGACAACCCCTAGGTCTTTTTCAGTATCTTCCATTCACATCAGTTGAATTCTGATGGCCATGGTCATGCCATAGTTCAACCATCTTTTTGGTCTTGGGAAGTACAATCTTTTCACTTTTGCCTTCATTAAGGATGCTGTTTGCCTTAAGCTTTCTCCTGAACTGCTTGTTGTCTGCTTTCTTTTTCTGACTGAGTTTCCTTATAGACACTCCTTCATTTACTCCTGCATAGCCCTAAACAAAGTCATCAGTCTTTAGATTCAAGGATCTTCATGGCCTGTCAGTTACTCACTGTCTATCAGCTAAAAATGCCCACACTCAGCAGTTTACACACTATTCTTTCAAAGCCCACCGTTGTGCTCTTCATCTGGTGTTCTCCATGAATGGAAAAAGTTTCTTGCAAAGCTCTGTGAAACTGTACAAGGTATATTTTTTGTATATAAACAAATCTACAAAGATATTAATTGTGTAATAGGAATCTCGGATTGACTGCACAAATCATAGAATCATAGAATGGTAAGGTTGGAAGGAGACCTCAAGGATCATCCAGTTCCAACCCCCTGCCATAGGCAGGGACACCTCCCACTAGAACAGGTCACTCAAGGCCTCCTCCAACCTGACCTTGAACACCTCCAGGGAGGGAGCAGCCACAACCTCCCTGGGCAACCTGCGCCAGTGTCTCACCACTCTCACTGCAAACAACTTCCTCCTAACATCCAGTCTAAATCTTCCCTCTGCCAGTTCAAACCCATTGCCCCTTGTCCTGTCATTGCAAGACCTTGTCAATAGTCCCTCCCCAGCCTTCCTGTAGGCCCCCTTCAGATACTGGAAGGCTACTCTAAGGTGTCCTCAAAGCCTTCTCAATGGCAGATTAAATTTGGGTAATGCCTACCGAGGATGTCAAATTGGAAATACTGTGTGGTTCTGAGTCTCACTGTATCTCCTCAGCCTGTCCATATATCAGTTTGGTTTCCTGTTTCACCCTGAGATGATAAGCACTATTGTCAGAAGCTGATTTTCTTTCCTCTGCCTATTTAGACACTGCCTAATACAATTTAACCCGCTGTTTGAGCAGGTGTCCAGTCATTATCATCATAATAATGATAATGATGATAATAATAATAAACCTAAATAAGGCTAATTTTAGCAGACACCTGAGCTCAGCTTTCTGAAAATTAGTCTTTCAAAATTCTAAATATCTCACTTACAGTCTGTCTGTTTTCTCTTTACCTCACTTGAAACGGGAGTGAAGTACTTATCTGCTTCCCTGGAGAATAAATATATTAAATAGTGCTTTTATATATGACAAAGACAAGTTCTTATAATTAAGAATGCAAACAAGACAGGCTCTTTCACATCAAGATATGTAGGCTAGTCCTGTCTTCTTTAGCATGAAGAGAGAAATCTTCCCTGTTTTCAGCTCTTCCTGCAGCTGAGGTGGAGATGTGAAAATTTACACCTTGCTTAGGGAAGTTGAGAGAAGAAAAACTGCAGAAACATTCCAGGCAGAAAACTGCAGATTTTTATTTCAGATATCTGCAAACAAATGTACCACATGTTACATTAAGTATTCCTACTTTATTAACTTGGATTCCCCTCAGAATCCTTTGGCAGGAGCATGCTTCTTTGCTGTGTAGCGATGATGGGTTCTTCCTTACACGGCCAGGCTCAAGTCATGATAGCAGTTTGTTGTGGAGAGTCACAACCACTGCTGTGCTGGAAGGACCATGTCCACCTCCTACTTCAACAGTCATTTTCTCCAGAAAAGTCAGATTCTCCATCAAGGTACAGGTAGCACTTTAGGAGCAAGCATGCAGCCTAACCGGTAGAGATAGACACTAGACATATGTCCTATGAGCAGTCCAGAAAGCTAGAAGGGTGAAACACAGAATCGTAGAAAGGTTTGAGTTGGAAAAGACCTTTAAAGAACACCTAGTCCAGCCCATGGGCAGTTATCAGGAACATCTTCAAGCAAAGCAGGTTGCCCAGAGCCCAAATCAACCTGACTTTGAACACCCGATCTAGTGTGAGGTGTCCCTGACCATGACCAGGGGGTTGGAGCTAGATGATCCTTGGGGTCCCTTTCAACCCTGACAGTTCTATGATTCTATGATTTCCAGGGAGGGGATATTCATGACTTCTCTGGGCAATCTGTTCTGATGGTTCACCACCCATATTTAAAAAAAAAATCCTTCCTTAGATATAATCTAAATCTGCTCTCTGTCTGTTTAAAACCATCACTCCCTGCCCTGCCACAACAGGCACTGTTCAAATGTCAGTCCTCATCTTTCTTCTAGGCCCCTTAAAATACTGGAAGGCCCTGGCACAGTCTCCCCAGAGCCTGCTCTTCTCCAGGCTGAAGGACCCCAACTCTCTCAACTTGTCCTCACAGCTGAAGAGTTACAGCCCTGTAAACACTTTTGTGGCCTCCTCTGGACCCACTCCAACATGTCCATCTCTTTCTTCTGCTGAGGGCTCCGAAGCTGGACACAGCACTGTAGGTAGAGTCTCAGCAGAGCAGAGGGGCAGATTCGTGTTTATTCACCTGCTGGAGGCACACCATGAAGGTGAGCAACTGGTATTTAGTGAACACTGTAATAAAATACAGGCTTAATCCTCTTGAAGTTCTTTTTTACACAAAGATATTTCTAGACCTAAACTGAGCCTCCAAAGATCTCTGTGAAGCAAATAAGCACTAGAGATGGAAACAAAATTTTTGATGTTTGTTCTCATCTTGAAAGTTGAGCTGAAACAAAAGGAGGGAAAAAAAATGTCAAGGAACCAAAAGTTCTGAATCACAATTTGTAATTGTGTGATTTCCTGCCACATTTCCCTGCCTACTTTTGGAAGTCTTGTGCAGTGAGAAAATCAGTTTGCGCCTCCAGTTACCTTTCCTTCTTCCTTCTCAAAGCAGTTTAAAATCTTTTTACTAATACAGCCAAACCTTTATAGATTCAATTCAGATTTACAGAAAGAATTTGGACACGTGTCCCAGTGAGCATATGAACCTCAACATGAATTCAGCAGTCATCTGTTGCTTTGGCATCCCCTTGTTGACCAGATACTGGTCCTCACTGACCGTCTAGCATGTGCCTAATTCAAAAGCAGTGGCATTTTCCAGCACAGTGTTTGAATTAATAATCGTAGGCAGAATATGAGAGTCTGTATATCTGAGGAAATTATGGGCAGAGGAAGGTGCTAAGGATTAACCGAGTCCTGGGTTGCATCAAGAGCAGCGTGGGCAGCAGGGCAAGGGAGGGGATTCTGCCCCTATACTCTGCTCTCATCAGACCCCATCTGGAGTACAGTGTACAGTTCTGGAGCCCCCAGCACTGGAAGAACATGGAACTGTTGGAGCGGGTCCAGAGGAGGCCATGAAGATGATCAGAGGGCTGGACCAGCTCTCCTATGAGGACAGGTTACAAGAGTTGGGGCTCTTCAGCCTGGGAAGAGAAGGCTTCCAGGAGACCTTAGAGTAGCCTTCCAGGATCTGAAGGGGGCCTACAGGAAGGCTGGGGAGGGACTATTGACAAGGTCTTGCAATGACAGGATGAGGGCCAATGGGTTTAAACTGGCAGAGGGAAGATTCAGACTAGATGTCAGGAGGAAGTTCTTTGCAGTGAGGGTGGTGAAACACTGGCACAGGTTGTCCAGGGAGGTTGTGGCTGCTCCCTTCCTGGAGGTGTTGAAGGCCAGGTTGGACGAGGCCTTGAGTGACCTGTTCTAGTGGGAGATGTCTCTGCCTATGGCAGGGGGTTGGAACTAGATGATCCTTAAGGTCCCTTCAAGCCTTACCATTCTATGGTTATTTTTAGGAAGTAGATTTAAGCAACAAATCTGTAGAAAATGGTACTTTGTTTGTTTCATGTCCCATCAGCAGTTTATTTTCTACTGTCTTTTGCAATCTGCAGAATTGAATTCAGATTGAAAGGCAATAGCTTGGCATTACTGAATTAAAACATTACATTTCTGTTTAACTGATCCAAAATGTTTTCCTTCAGCTGCATTTACATTTTAATTCGGGTTGCCTGTTGATTCCATCTTTCACACAAAATTAATACAGCAGCTACTCAAACTATTGCAGTGCTCCTCTGTATGCAGTGCTATGGAGAACAGTGCCACATGGCCTGACATCGTTGGACTCTGCATTCCAGGTTTTACCCAACAAACATACCAGGCCCACAACACTTTAAGTGAGCCCAAATATAGTTGCCTGCAGGCAATTACACGGTAGGCAGTTTGAAGTCTCACAGACTGCACTTTGTCAGTCCAAGAGACAAACATATTCCTCTGTAAGTTAAATCATTTCACATAACCACGGTCTCATGTCTCTTAGTATTTTTTCTTAATTACAAGAAGCTGTGTTTTACCAAAAAGAAAATAAAAATTCCAGATGCAAACTTTCCTGCAGCCCTAATCAATAGACTGAGTCTATTTGGTAGGCGAGTTAACTGAGACCGTAATCATATCCTGATTTCACTTTCATTGACGTAAAGTGAAAGTGACTCCATTAGAATCAATTGAGTTACATCAGTGTAAAGCATCTTTAAAAGATGTTGGAATTGGGCCCAAAAAGAGCTTACTTGCTGCTAACCTAGCAGCTGCTGATAGATCAGGATTGCAATCGAGGAATCCAGTCTCACAAGCTATTACTTTAACCACTGATCCACAACAGAATTCTCCAAGTCTATTTCCTTCATTGTAATTATGAAGTGTATATGTATCTAAACATCTCCCTTCTGTTCAAAGAAGATAATTCCTTCTCAATCACACTCTTAAAGTCCTCTTACACTTTCTAGTTATAGAAACCTGTTTCACAGATACTTTTATTTTTTCTCCCTTAAATTACTAACCAAAGGATACAAATGTTCTTTCAGATTGTTTGGCAAGTAACATTTGGGAAGGCAGAAACAGAGTGACAATGTTTTACTCGTGCCCAGGAAGTAAAAGGTGATTTTATAAAGTTTTAAAAGTGCTAAAAATGAACACCACAAATCATGAGAAAGGAGATGTTTAACACCAGGGACCATATAGTAGGATTTAGAGTCGTAATAGGTTAGTTCAGTTGAGATAGTTGAAGGTTTCAAATTTGGAAATAATTATTGTTAAATTCTATTTTCCCAAAGTACCCACTGAGACTATAGGCATTCACAAAAGGAGAGGGGGTCAAGAAGGTTGGTAGTTTCTGGGGTGCCAGAAGACACACAGATCCACTCAGAGACAAAAAAAAAAAAAGGATTTCACCTGCCAGGGATCATCCCATTACCCCCAGCCTGTATCAAACACAGTCTAGTAATGTTCAAGCAAGTCTCCTGTGGAAGCTCCTGGACAAAGCTATACACAGACCAGTATGATCTAAGCAATGCCCTTTTATTGAATATGGTCATACACTTATGTACTTCCTAACAGACTATGAAGGTTAGTGCATCTTTAAGCAATTGGTCCAGATCATTAAGGCACAAGTTCTGTGGCAGTAAGCAATTGGTTAGTCTTACTTATTCAAATGTTTTGCATGTGAATCATAGAATCATAGAATGGTAAGGTTNTTTGTTTCTGCTTGGATCATTCTCTTGCTGACCTTCTCCTGGCAGCAGCTCACAGCTAGCATCCCTGCCCTTCAGATGAATCTTCATGCAGGCTGTGAAACTTTTCAGTTCACAATTACTAGTTATGACAATTGTTAACAAAGGTCGGATTGCTCACATGTCCATTTTTATTAAAATATTATATTACAGTCTCCTAAGCTCTGAAAATAAGCTGGTGATACCCAAACTGCCTAAGAGAAATGATCCTTGAACTGTACTTGATCATGATCAAGGCCTAGTAGTTGCCTGGGAAGATTTATGGGAACCATGCTGAAAGCAGAATAGATTGTTGTATGCCAGTACTCAGGTCTGAATGTGGTGGAACAGCTGTACACATACAACCATGTGGTTTACTGACAGTCAGGGATGATTTTAGGATTTAGCTTGACCACAGACCTTCACCACCTGCACATCACCAGGTTTAGCTCATCCTTTTCAGGATATGTCCTCTTGAGGTGTTGCTCATTGTGGGCAGATGGTCTTGAGGCAGTGGTTTAAACTTGAGTCATACTTGTGCACTGATCCTGTGTGTTACTTTATCTTAACAGTTAGGGCACTCCTAAAAAGGGGGAGATATCCACTCTGATTTCTTCTCCAAAGAAGCTGCATTTTCATCAATCATGTGAAACACATAGTGTAAGAGCAGCTAATGCCCAGGAATGCCCATCTAGTCTAATGCCCATCTAGTCTAGTGCCCATCTAGTCATGTGCTTGCTGTTTTGACAAGTGCCAGTGATGCCAACTACAACTGCAAAGCAATATTGATATGCTCAATGATGCTTTGCCTAAAGGTTATTTATCAAATTTATATAGTTATGTTTGGCTTTTTTTTTTCTTTTTTATTAAAATACTGATGATATAACCCTGAACTGGTCCAGAAATAAACATTCAAAACTCATTTTTATAAGCAACTGAAAAACTTGAAGTCTACTAGGAATAAATTAGCAGTTTCTGGCAGTCAATGTTAGCCCTGGATAAAGCTGAACCTGTGTTAAACATGTTTCAGACAGATGAGGGATTGCATAAAGTATCCAGAACTGCAAAACAGAATTCTGCTTCATTAAAAACTAAAAACTAAATAGTTTGCTCTCCTATGCACTGTACTCCTGTGTATACTTACGGTTAAGCAGATTGTTCGGTGTCTATTGATGTGTTCCTTCTGCCCTGATGTAGAAAACAACATTAACTTCTTTAGGACTGCATGAGAAAGCATTAGAAGCAGATCTCTGAGTGCAGCACTTTCCCATCTGAAGCAGACTCCAAAGTCTGCTCACTGAAGCAACTACACCATACCTCACAAGAGGCCCTTAAGCTGTCTCAAAATAATCATAGGAAGATATTCTGTCATGCAGCCCCCTTCAGCCTTCCTAAAAAGGTAATCATTGACAAAAAAAATTCTTTTGAAGTTTTGGGGAGCTTTAAAATACTGCATTCCACACTAAGACTCTTATTATTTCTTCTCATCTGGCTTCAAGGTTTATATGCAGTTAAAACAACCTTTGTCCTTTGCAAGCAACCTACTTTTGCCAGTAATTCACTCTGCTACTCTGACCTTATTTGCTGATGGCATAATTTGTCTTGCAACCCTACATAAATATGCTACATCAATAACATTTTCTCAAGGCTATTTTCTCCTGAACCACACAGGAGTAAATTGGTTATTTTTCTTTTCAGCAGCACAACAGACAACATTATAACTTTCCTGGTAAGGTTCTAATGTAAAGCAGACACACGGACAAGGTTTGGTTTGGTTTTATTGCTATTTTTTTAAATGAAGACAAGAAGGTAAACTACAACTAAATTTTGAGGTCTTTTTTTAAAAATCTGCAATTGAACATGACCTTTCCCATTCTCATTTAGTTTGCACAGTGGAATAATTTTCAAAATAGTGTGGGAAGAAACAATTAAAGTTAAATGTTAATTTTCAAAAAGAAGACCCAGCTTGCCTTCTAATTTCTGAATTGCCCCTGGAATACAATTGAAGCTCAGCCTCCTGGGGAAAAGCATTGGAAACAAACCACTGGCGTGGCAAGCAAGAAGTGGAATACTGTCTTATGAAATCAAGCTGCTCTTTCTAAATGGCTGTGACATAAGGTAACAGTATTCCCCTTCAATGGAGATATTGTGCACTATGGACTCCTATGGAAGGGCCAAATTCTGCACACTAGTTAAAAGTACTAGTACTTAGTCTGTCTATTTAGTAAGGGGAATCTGGTAATAGCTTCTTGAGGAAAGTCACCAGCCTGTGTCTTCCAGTACTGCAGAGGTCTGTGCTAAAACCTGCCCACTGGCTGTGCCACACAGCAGAGTGTGGCACTACACTAATATTGCTCTTTAAAAGGGTTTAGGCTTAGGCAGAGCTCTCTCTCAGTGTGTGACTGCAAGGCAAACTAAGTA
>WBNM01041690.1:0-26826 GCA_013399055.1 Ramphastos sulfuratus
GTTCTTTACAATGAGGGTGGTTAAGCACTGGAAGAGGTCACCCAGGGAGGTGGTTGGGCCCCATTCCTGGAGATACTCAAGATGAGGCTCAACAGGGCTCCGGGCAAACTGATCTAGTTGTGAATGTCCCTGCTTGCTGCACAGGAGGTTGGACTAGAC
This sequence comes from Ramphastos sulfuratus, assembly GCA_013399055.1. Classification (NCBI taxonomy): domain Eukaryota; kingdom Metazoa; phylum Chordata; class Aves; order Piciformes; family Ramphastidae; genus Ramphastos; species Ramphastos sulfuratus. The sequence continues at coordinate 160 of WBNM01041690.1, forward strand.
CTTTAGAGGTCATTTACAACCCAGGTAATGCTATCATTACTAATCACTAGGGGTTATCATCACCCACAGGAACAAGTTCCTGTGACGGCTGAGATGGTGACACTGAATGCCCTGACTTACTGGTATTTTAATCATTCACTTTGCAGGCTGAGTGGAGCAGGATGACCTGCCTATACAGCACCAGGCAGTCAGCTGTAAATGCACATTAATGAACAGGACACCAGATGTTATCTGAACTAATGCTTCAGCCCTTGTCTTCCTACAGCTCTGAATGTATCCACAGTTCATTCTAAAATCAACACAATCTCTCGGTAGCTTTAATGGTTTCCAGCCCAGGTACTAAAGGTAAAGGATGTCCAAGCAACTAACCTTAGAGAGTTAACAGTCTATGAAGGTCTGAACCCAAAGAAATTACCTGGTGTTTATTTGTTTGCTATTTTCACAAGAAAGAGAAAGACCTTATGCCAGTGAAACTTGGTATTCTTGAGATAGTATTTTTGCTAATTAATAGAGATCAATCCTGGGTAGATTTTAAATAGTCTGATAATCTGGATTTCCTTCAGCTTGAATAATGTACTAAAGAGATAATGACCAGCAATAACAACTAATACGATACAAGAATCCAGTCCATTTAAGTAAGAACATCTAATAGAACTATATTTATTAAGAGCAACGCCAGGCTTTTCCCAGAGGTAGGTGGAGTACTCTTGAAAGTAGGGCATACAGAAGTGGGATATATTACCCTAAGAGAAACAGATGTGGCAGAAAAGCACTGACAGTAAGAAGTCAGAAGCCAAAATTATTTAAAAAAACATTAGCTATCAGGGTAATGAATAATCTGTCTATCTTTCCATATGAATTACTCAAACCACAGCACTTCCTATTTCTTTGAAACAGGAAGGTGCTCAACAAGGAACCTGTATGCACTTGCTTTCCAAAACCAAATCAAAGTGACATCAGAATACATTTAAACTTTGCAAGATACCTCCTTTCCTATCACTCACCCTGAAACTATGTCAGACTGATATCAAGACTGCACAGTCTAGCAGTGAGACGTGTCAAGTCCAAGTTCAGTTAATCTTTCAAGACATGAAAAAAATGTAAAATGTAATCTTGTAGCATATGGACAGAAATCATTCAACACTGTAATTCCTGTCCTAAAATGTTGTTAGGTATACATCACCATGCCTAGGCATATTAATGAAGTCCCAGGCTTGTGCTTCCAGTCAGATTTGAAAGAGGATCATGTGACAGACTTCTGGAGCCAGGATCTAGCTGTCTGGCAGATGAACATGTTTCTGACTGTGCTCAGAACAGCTCATCTTCCTACTGGAGTACTACAATTTGTAAAGCACTACTTCTATTTGCTCCAGAATTAGAAGAAAATCCTTAAAGAGTCCTTGAGGTCATAAAAAAAACAGGGAAGTTAAGAGATGGAGACTAGAGTATAATGAAATGGAACTCACACAGTCCAGACCTTCACTAGTGCTTTTGATGGTTTTGTGTTTTCGTTTTTTTTTTGTTTGTTTGTTTTTGTTTTTTTTTGTTGTTTTTTTAAATACTCAAAAGAAGTGTGTTAGGGTTTTTCTGAAGGGCGAAGAAAGGTACTGAAGATAGACACAACAGAAATGAAAAATGAAAAGGGTAGCTCTCAATGCACATGAAAATACACTGAGAAGATGAAATAGAACTGAAGAAGTTAGAGAAGTTGACAGCCTGGGTTTGCTGCAAGACTAGGGTACAGAGAAAACAAAGAATGACTCCTCAAATAATGTGCTGGAAAGCTGTTAAATGTTTCTAAAGACAGTTGAGATTTAGAGTTCTCAGTGGCTCAAGTTCTCAGCTCTATCATTTGTCAGACTCAGACTCCTGAAAGGGAGATCCAAGAATTAGTCTTTTCCTTTGACAGCTCAGTGGTAAATATTTGTGCAATGCTGCATGAAGTCAGATTAGCTGCTAGCCCACTGAGTTTAATTCTTTGCACCTGCACTTACCTGGGCAGATTCCCTACATGAAGCATGAAACTGCAGGAAAAATTTCCTAGAGCATGACTCTCCAATGACTTCTGTATTCTGCATAATCCTGCCAGACAGTATGTGCCAAAAATGCATGCTATTACCACACTTCAGCCAAAGGTAGTCCCATGACAAAAGTTTTTTTCAATGCAAGCATTACTACTTTGCTGCACACTGAGCTTGCTTTATCCTCCTTTAGGACTGGATGTTTCCCTTTTTTTAAAAAAAAGATGTGAAGGTGTTGAAAGAGCATCATCTCCTGTCCCTCTGAGACTTGGAGCTGTAATACATACAGTGGTGCAGGCTGCAAAATAAACACTTCTACTCAGAGACCTTTTCTAGCACAATCTCACCATGGCCAGCTCCTTTCCATACCTAGCCAGAAAGATCTTAAAAATCATCCAGATGGACAGGAAATAAACCAGATTCTCTCAATGGATTCAAGGAAGTTTCTCTGACTTGAGTAATCCCTCCCATCCAAGGACTGCCAAAAGGCTTAAACTCAGCAGGCCATAAGGCACAGGTGTCTTTTGTCACATCTCTCAGCTGCACTTAGCAAGAAACCAAGGCCTCTAGTACAGGCTGCCAGAGAGTAGGGCTGCTATTTGAGTGTACAAATCTCAGTGCAGGTAAGACCTGGTGGCTCTGACAACAAAAGGAACATGGCATCACTAAAAATCAAAAGGAGTTATACAGATTAAACACTTGACACACTGAACTACTGTGTATGTAGATAAAAATGCATAACTTCTGTGGCTTTACTGTGCTCTTAGTTTCAAGATATACATCATTTTTTATATGTATGTGAATTAAAATGACAGCGATTCGAGGCACAAACATAAAAAATTGTGCATAGGAAGTCAATTCCAGGCAGTGTCTGATCACTAGACAAAGCAGAAACCCTGTCAAGGGTGATTCTGAGCATGCTTTTAGTCCTGAAGAGGACTTTAGCCAGATGAACTAGGAGCCAATGGTTGTGTGAATATTTACTGTAATTATACACAGATGCAATAAAAAAACAATGCCAGCCAAACACATGCAAATTTTCATCACATATATGAGACTTCGTGGTGCTGTTGAAGTGTTCAGCACACATACCTTGGGAGAATTTATGAATATTGAAAGTATCTTGCATAACTGCAGAAGCTGCTGAATTTCCATGCTGGATTTTTGATTACACAGCACACTGCTCAGTTTAAGGAAGAGAACAGCTTGCACTTAGCCTGTCTTCATCCTTTTAGTATCAATTTTCTATCTTCAGAGCCACCTGAACAGCTGTGACATCAGCAGTATTATTTCACTTTTATGGCTTGAGAAATTGATTCAAAAAGATGAAGCAATTTGCTGGAAGCGCAAGCCCACTGTCAGACAGGAATGTTTCAGCACTTGTAAAATAACGCGATCCATATTCAGGTCCCAGGTAGTGTGTGCTAGTCACTCCGTACTCTTGAAGCCTGCTAGGCCTGAGCTATCGGTTTCCATGCATAGCATCAAACATGCTACTTCTCACAGCAAGCATTGCTATTGATTTTGTCAAGTCAGCACAGCAAAACTAAAGCTGCCTTCTGTGGTGACTACTGATCCCCTGTTCCAAATGTCTATTTCTGCATTTGGGGGATCCAGAGAGGGACCTCAAACATTTCCATTTTTCAGTTTTCAGTTTTAAAGTTGTATGTACCATTTTTGCTAGTTTTAAACGCTCTGCTGCCTTGAACTCTTCACAAATCTTCATTCTGTCTGGATTCCTAGTTGTTATAGCCTGCTGCTAAGGGTGAAAAACATCACCATGTTTTCTCCAGCAATGTTGCTTCCATAAGAAAACTGAAGATGCTTTGGTAGAAACTCACCATCCTCTTCAAAAATTCAACTGAAACTCTGAACCTTCTATTTTAGCATCCATCTCAGACCAGGTCTTCAAAGCATTCAGTGTTATTGCCTACACAAGGATTGGTGTGGAGCTTTCATTTTGCTGTCCAGTTACAGTCATCTCCCAAAAAATGTAATAAATAAATCTTTCAGGAAATGTGTTTTGATATGCTACAAAATGTTACTTTTTAAAATTAAGACCATAACTATCAATAAAATATTCATTTATGGACTATCATCCAATCTTTATGTGCTTCAGGTGATTTAGAAGTAAACCAAAACAATCATCAGCTTATTACTGTGTAGAGTGAAGCACAGAAATTTCCAGCAACATGCCTAACATCACAAATCCTAGGGAGCAAAAGCACTAGGAATAGAATGTAATACCCTACTCACTGACTCCACTATCTTTAGCATGTGTGCAAGCTATTTTACATCCTTTTTGCACTGAACTAGGCCCAGAAAGGAAAGGGAGGGGAGAAAAAAATGCATCAGAATATTAGAATGAAAAGTGGGAAAAAAAAAAAAAAAAAAGCTGCATAGTCCACGATAGGTATCTCGGGACTGCTTTACATCATAACATAGAATTTATGATCTAAACATAACAAACATTCAGATAGAAAAACATGCAGCTTTTTGCTGTTCTAAACAGTGGAAAGAAGAGTACATGGATAGAGAATTTGTGTGTTTTCCTTTCTCACAGAGACATTTTCAGAATTTAGTAACAGTAGTAATAGCATAAATATAAAAATCACCTGCATGAGCTGAGAGCGGTGAATGAGGCCGAGGCAGAGCTGCAGACTGGCCATTGCCTATCAAACTCTTTCTGTTGCTTGTTCTACAACTGTGGGTAAAGAAAAAAAGAAAAGAGGAAAGACAAAAGACAACATCAGCATCAGAACTACAGCGCGTACCACATATGAACATATTGAGATTCTGCTACTTTGTTCCTTCACTTCCTCAGTCTCCTATTAAAAATCAAAGCTATTGTTGTTTTCACAGGCATGTCGAGGAAGTCTACAATCATACTGGGTAACAGCAAGGACAGCAGTTTCCAAAGAAAACACACCATGGATACTTTTTGTGGTTTGGTGTTTACTGTTCTGCACAAAGACTAGCATTCCCCCATAGAGACATTTACAACATGTTCTTCCCTGACTACAGTTTCTTTGCCATACATTTTTTACAATATATAGAAATGCACAACCATGATGTGAAAAAGTTCCAAGCTTAGAATCACCATTCAATGATTTCTATTGCATGAACAGTAGCTCCAAATCACATGCCACAAAAAGCAATGATTTATCAATCTGAGAATGACACAATAATTATAAATCTAATTATTGAGATAAATATCGCATCTGTGTCTTTTGTCAATGGAACAGATGATGCCTAAGAAGATGAATGCATTTTTTTACTCTCACATTTTTTGACTGCAAAGCCACTAATTTCCCACATTACAAGATCGTTAGGGGAGATAAATAGTAAATTAATGTATCTATTAAACTTAGGAAAGGAGACATTTTTCTTAAATACATTATAAAGTTCTAAAATATTTGTTGGCAGAAGATTTTTCCTTTTTTTTGCATTTTCTGCTATTATGAATACACTTCACAAACGTAAGTCCCCAGTACTGCAAACATTCATGCACAAGGAAAACAGTAGCTTCAAGTCAAAGAGATTGTAACCATGCAAAAACTCCAGTGCATATGCTTAGGTTTATGGCACAGCATTCAGATTTTTTTTTCCTGAAGAGGTTTAGAAGAAACACAACAGCTGTAAAAGAGAACTAATTCATACATAAAAGCATTTCACTAACCCAGAAGGTTCCAACAGAAGCAGATTTGTATCGTATTTCAGGATGTCTCTAAAGATTAATTTTCTAACATTGTGATCTCTACTCAATAGCCAGAAGGCAAACTGCTTAGTTGTGATATGGTAAGTCAAAGTAAAACATAAAAGAAAGGATGAAGTTTAATAGCATAAACAGCAAAGTAGAAGAGATTCAAAAGTAATCCAAAGTAATACCGAAGACAAGGAAAATAAGAGAAAAACAAAGGTGAAAGAAATGCTGAGTATGAAAAGAGTATAGAAGACACATACAACATGCAAACCCAGGAAAAAACTAAGACAAGTCTTCTCTTGATAAACGTTTTGTGAAGCAGCAAGAGCACCAGTCCCAGCTGTTTAATGGGTTAATGCAAAGTTCATTTGCACAGTGAATTGCTGTATCATGTAACTATTAGTCAATTAAACAATGAGTTCACTCACAAGTCTGTACATATCACTGGAGATCAATGTATGAAAAGAAAACATTAAATGATTGCAAGATCAGTATTTGGAGCACTGGAGAAGTCAGAACCTACCAAATACATAAACTGCAATTTCTAGAGTGAACAAACATGAAGAACTCTTAAAATAGGAAAGTATACACATGTATTTTTAGGATGTAGCTCTGGATTAAGCCCAGATTTCTACAATTACTTTTAACATGCTCAACATTTGCAGCTACTTATTACATAATGAAACCTGAGCAAATATTCTTTATTTCATTAGACAACAATTTTAAATTTGCATAATTTTCTCCCATCTCTAAACTTTGCCCAGCTGAAGAGTCACACACAATTCTTATGTTAGAACAATCCAAATTCTTCCTTTTGGCTTCATGCAATGCCACTCTGTTTTACAGTAATTTTTCTTGTATGATTCTAGGACAAGCCTCCATTTATTTGCTAACCTTGTTTTTCAAAGCTTGAATAACTGCTCCTTTGCAGTTCTCCAACCTAAAACTGAATGCAGCAGAAATTTTTAGCATCCATTAGACATTTGTTACAGGACTCCTGGACTGCATCTATCTATGATTATGTGATGGTATCATTACAGCATCTGTGGTGCAGGCTAGTGTGGTGGGTCAGGAACTTCCCCTCCACTCCCTGCCCCCCCCCCCCCNTCCCCCCCCCCCCCCAATTAAAATTTACCAGACCAGCTCAGACAGCTTGGAAGTAAGATAAAGCTGCATTTTACAGCAAAGCTAAATTTACAAACATATACACAGAATAGATTTACAAGTATTTACAATTGTATACAAGTCAGAAATAATACAGAAATCCAATCTTCCCCAGCCCAGAAGAAGAAAGCGCAGAAGGGGACAAGGCCACCCAGATATCTCTCTTTCCAGATAGAAAAGAACCAGCAAAACTCATCTTTACAGTGAGGGTGGTGAGACACCGGAACAGGTTGCCCAGGGAGGTTGTGGCTGCTCCCTCCCTGGAATTGTTCAAGGCCAGGCTGGATGAGGCCTTGAGTGACCTGTACTAGTGGGAGGTGTCCCTGCCTATGGCAGGGAGTTGGAACTAGATGAGGTCCTTGAGGTCCCTTCCAACCTTACCATTCTATCATTCTATGATTCTATGTGTTACCTGGTCAGTCAAAGTTAGTGGAGGAAATGAGAGAGAAGTGAAGGAACAGCAAACAGCAGCAGTGCCCAAGAGTCAAGAAGAAAGAATTGTTTATACACTGGCTTTTTATACCTCTTAGCAAACCAATGAATGATGTAGACTTTATCATTGCTATTCTTTCACAACCAATGTCCTGATCATTCAGATTCTGCATTGAATTTTCAGGAAAGTGCCAATTTCTCATGTTGTAATATTCCAGTAAGTTTTAAACTACCACAGCTAGCATTAAAAATCATATAACTTTAAAGCAGTTTTATATGGCTCAAGCCTCACCTCATCTCCTGTCACAAGGAGGGAATACTTTTGAAGCATCTAATCCCTGGACGAGTTCTCGCCAAAACAAACATTAACTTTCACCCTTCACTGAGTTTGCTACAAAGATGATTCCCAGTGCAAGCTTATCAGTATCATTTTCCCTTATCTGTACAAACTGATTTCTATCACTTTTGCCAGAATGTCCTGTAGAAGTAATAGCTCTCTCATATTCACTTTCACATTAAAATTCAAATCTTACATTCTTCAGATGAAGTTGCTGCAATACCTTTCACAAGCCATTACCAAAAATACCTAATCCAAGTTATGTGGATTTTTCTTTTCTTTCTTTTTTGGGGGGAGAAGGTGGGGGATGGTATTTTTAAGAATTACCTCAGAGATGTATGCTAGCATTACCTCTAATATCAAGATCTTACAAGAAAAGCTTTCTCCAACTGCCATTGGGAACTACAGGGTTAGAAATCCTTTAGGGACTAGAAGATTGTTATTCAATTCTAAAATTCTGCTATCTCTTTATAAACTCATGGCAGAGGCATGGGGTGGGGGGAGGATTGGAGCACTGGGGATTATAGATTTCATTTTGGGTTGGCAGAAAATTCAAGGGGGGTGCTATGGATGTTGAATCTGCTTTGTAATTTCATTCTGTATCTCTCTCTAAATATAATTCTGGTTTTTTTCCCAATTCATTTAAGAGCTTCATTCTGTTGGCTCTTTAAAACCACAACATAGAGCTCTTGCTCTATTTTTGTTTTTTTCAGTTCTGTTTCACAAACATTTTGAAATGGTGTTATCCATCCTGTACAACTTGTGAAACAGAATGCCTTCTCCAGAATAATGTTGTTGCAGAAGAGGATCTTTGTGAATGAAAAAAAATCTTCAGGGAACCTTGAAAGATGATCCGATCGCCTAGAATACCACAAATAGGAAGCAAGGTTGCACTATTTAAGTATCAAAGCATTACTTACTGAACTGTATCAGCCTTGAAACAGCAATCTTTCATATATAAAAGAATCTTAGAAATAAAAGCCATTCTGCAGACAAAATAGTTTTTCCTAGATCTCTGAACACATCAAGTAACCTTCCCCTTTCATTGTCTTCAAAAAAACATTTTTCTCCTATTCAAATATGACAAGATAAACCAACAGATAAGAGGCAGCCCTGAAAGAAAACCTCTTTGTCTCCAGAGAAGCTACAGCAGTGCAAGAGTAGTCTAGAGGGAACATAGGGAAAGAGAAACCTTGGTAAACCACAGGGCACCATTCAAAAACTCAATTCTCTAAGCCTTGGATTTCATGTTGTGATCAAGTTGCATGGCACAGACAAGAGACTCACAAGCCAAGCAGCAGATACAACACAGTGTTTAGAGCACTGAAAAAAAAAAAAAAACATAAAGGAAAACTTTTTTCCCCACAAGAGCGGAGGAGAACAAAGCTGGGGGAAAATAATTTTTTAAAAAAATCAGTCATGCTCGAAAATAAAGAAACTTCAAAACTGAATAGAAAGTTTACACATTTTGCCCTTTCTTGTCTTCTCTGGCCCACAGGATTCTTCCCGGACTACAGTCTGTTGTCCACAGCTTAAAGCAGCAGTCCTGGATGACTACCTATCTGGAAGTAGTTGGCACTGCACCAGACCAGCGGTGCCTTGGACTACTGACACTGCTCCTTATCTTGTAATACAAACAATTATTTCCTATTTCGTTTCCAAATACCCCACAGACAGGTTCTGACTTACCTCCTGCTCTCAGCCGCTGATGGTTCCTGCCCAATCACACCCCCCTCCTCCCTATCCTGGCTTCTCATGTCCCACTGCTGGGGTGGTACTCCTTCATCCCAGCTTCAGCATCAGGCCCAATACATTAACCTCAGAATGATTTCTCCAGTTGATACAAAAGATTAATGCTTCCTATTAGAAGTACTCACAATAAGAGAGAGAACAGTGTTTTGTATTCGACTTTGTTAATCACAAAGCAAGGCTGAACCGCAGCTTCTGAAGTCCACTTGCATGAACCTTGATTACTTTGCTCCTTAAAAAGCCGTAGCTCTTCAGGGATGAGGCAAAAGCCACTCGGGCAGAGATGATGGGAACTGAGATACTGAAACTACCAAAACACAGAAAGTACTTCTATGGTCATTAAAATAGAGATGGACTCCACAAGCTCTTGGAAATACTAAACAGAATTAAAAGTCGAAGCAAAACCCCAGTTCTTTTAGCATAGGCAGTACCTCATCTAGAGCCAAAATATTAAATGCAAATTTTCTGGTACAGTAATCAAGAAATGGCAAAAACTGAGAGACATACACACTTGAAATAAGAGTTTCTTCCTCAGAAAGAGGCCTACAGTTGAGAAAACTACTGGTAGTAAAGGTTAATTGTCTTTTACTTCATTTTTCCCAATAAAGTAGGGAAAGAAGGCTATATAAACAAGCATTACCAACTGTCATGCTTCTCATGTGAAACTTGGCATCTGCTTTAATAATTTACAATTATTTCAACACTCTCGATTATTAATATTTACATTTGTCATGAAGATGGATTTTAACTGTAAGCCATTACAACAGTTCACCACCTTTCACAGCGTAAGAGAGCACAGCACTACTTTGCAACAGGGTTTCTTAATTTTGGCATCAGTGTAACACAATGCTGTTGAGCTGAAGGTAAAGATTGAAAGTAGATTCCTTCTATTTTAAGAGACTGCAAACCAAATGCTTCATTCGGTAATACCAGTAAAGACAAATCAATATTGCTGTACCTACAATCCAAAGTTTTATCATAACAAAGGCTAACTGCACAGGACCAAAAGTGCCATAAAGACATTAAGGATAGAAAAGGTGGTTATAATTTCTCTGATATTGAAACTGCATGGCTGATAACTACCTCAAGAGAAATATGCTATGGCTAGCATGACTTGAGATGTGGCCACTTTGTTTACAGAGGAAAGTTAAATTTAAGTTATATTTGTTTTATTTAACTTGTAATGAAGTTAGCTAACCTCCAACTTCACAGTTATTTATTATCTTCCATGAATAGCAACACTGAAGATTCAAGCATGCACACAGCACTGACTTAAAAAGCATTAAAACATTTAAGGTAAGGAATTTCGTTTGTTTTGATTTGGAGGTTTTGTTTTTAAAGAGGCCTTTTGCATTCAAAAGCACTCCCAACACCCGCCACGTTCTGTGGGAATAAACAAATGCAAAAAACAGGTGCCATGAAAAGAACGCATGCGTTGCTTCAGCTTCTTTGACCAAAGAAGCCTTTAAGCTTGTGTTTGATGCAGCATTTCCTGATACAGAAAGTCAGACTATCACACAGCCTGCAGTTAACAGNTATATATATATATCAATCAACCATGAACGTTTCTCTCAGAATACTGTGGAATTAGGGTTACTTGAACAAAATCCACAAGCTCCATTCACAGATCTGTTTGTTGTGGTCCTGTGCTCTATCCTGTAGCTAAGACAGTCTGAAGATAAGGAAGCAAAGGTTTACAATGTTGAGATAGATTTGCTGTACCAAAGTAAGCAAATTTTTCAAGGTGCTAGAATCATTGAGAAATGTGCAAACAATCTGAATGAGAATAAACTACACCATCAGTAACACTCATTAGTTTTCTTTTTATTCTTTTAATGGTTTTCAATGTTTCACACTCATATCTATTTAGTATCACCTAGCATTACTTTGATACATTTTTACTAGACTACATGCCTGCACATATTCTTTCCAAATTATATATATACAGATATGTATATAGGCACTTATGTATACATTCATACTTACACACACAATATATATACAAGTAGTTATTTAAATATATACAATTCTGTATTTTAAACACACAGTCAAGATTATACTAATTATAAAAATAACCCTGCAGAAACCATTTGCATTAGACAGGAAATACCCTATTTACCAGACCACATGCCTATCAAGCAGAGACAGGAGGTTTAAAACACAGGTCTCACTGCACAGGATGTTTGTCACTCTGCCTCCTTGCTCATTGCTTGGAGCTTAGGAGAAACAGAATGGACGTAGGGAGCAGAGAGAAGTAAGGTCTCCTGGATAACACTACTGCTGCTGCTCTCTCCACAGCCTCCACTCCATCTCAGGTTGTAAGGCTGTCTGCTAGGCAGTAGAGCACAGGCAGTCCTCGTCACTGGATCTGCCCCCAGTGGAGAGCTAGGCTAGTGCCCTGTGGCGGCTTCTGCTGCTCACAACACCAGGAAGTCAGATCCAGGCAAGGGGGTAGGTAGCCGGGAGGATCTCTTTCTCATCTTTCCGCCCCTAGCTGAAATTAAGGTGCAGAGCAAGGGCCTCTTCCACACAAACTGAACAGTGCACCCCATCTATGGGCAACAAACAAAGTCGGTAAACAAATGTTTCCTGTCGCTGCCATACTTCCTTTGAACAACATCCATTCAGATGCAAAGACTAGTCATAGTCAGTTCCCCCCACCCTTTGAGCACTGCAAGTGAGCCATGCACAGGCACGGAAGACAGTACAGTTCAGAGCTAAGAGAAAACACTGAAATGGCTCCAAACTACTGCTGGAAGACCTTTCTATCCAGGTATTTACCACAGTGAAGCCCTGTCCAGCTCCTCCCCAGTTTTCTCATTTTGTTTTCCACTTCGACATACCATCCCTTTGCTTTCTTCTTCATTGCTCATGATTGTGTAAAGGGTTAAAGTCTGTCACATATGAAATTATCATGTGGTTACAGATGCAGTCAGCCTACAAAACCTTGTGTCTTAGAGGCATCTGCTGAAGCACACTTCAGAAATGACCAATCCATTTCCACCTGGGGAGAAGGAAAGAAGAATTTAGCCTGCTCTGCTTCTCTCTACAGAAGCTGTATTTCGATTTCCTTTCAACCTCAATCTGTTAGTACCTGTAGAAGTAATTTGTTACCAAAGATATTTTCACATAAAAACTGTCAGAGGCTTTTTAAAGCAAAGTACCATTCATCACCTGAACCCTTTATCACACAAAACAGTCTGTTTTGCACTTTTCTGCAGAGACTCTCCCCATAAGAAAAGCCACTAAAAAGACAAGCTGCTAGAAACACTGTTCCATATACTATTTTACAATTTTTTGGACAGTTTTGAGAATTTTTTTTTTTAGTTCTACCCCCATATCTTTTTTTTCTAATAAAAAGGTCAGAGTACAACTAGATCGTATCCTGTAATTCAAAAGGTAGGAAACTGGGAGCTGAATGGAGACATCTGACATAGTTTCGCTTTCTAATCCAGTTGTTTTCTGGTTGAACCCCTAAATATCTTTATATCTGACCCCTTTCTTCTACAATTAAATACTAAAAACTTTTATTGACTCAAAAGAATAGTGAGACATGGATGCTTCTCTCCTCCAAGGCTGTACTTGGTAACTGAGTCTCTCAAATCTATAGGAAGTTCAGGATAATTAAACGTGTTGTCTTTATACCTTTAGCAAATACTACCAGACTCAAGAAGTGAACAGGCAAAGCAGGTCTTCTACAGCACTTCAACATTAACTGCAGCACGTACCTCTCTCCTTTCCTCTTAAATATATGGGAGCTGCCAGCAATGAATGCCTGATTTTAAACTCAGAAATGTTAGTTCATACTCTTTCTTCAAAAGAATGCAAATAACCATAAAATGATCCTGTTCCTTTTCATTATTGACCTTTCCACTGACCTGGCCAATCTGATCTTGAACACCTCTAGGGAGGGGACATCCATAACCTCCCTGGGCAACCTGTTCAAGTGTCTCAACACCCTCACTATAATGAATTTCTTTCTAATATCCAGTATAAATCTACTCTTTTCCAGATTGTACTGTGTTTTGCTTGGACATAAGTGGTCAGTAGTGTTTAAGCAGTTAACGCACTGGAATTAAGGGAACAAAGAAAACACTTATTTAAAAAATAAAAACAAACAAAAAACCCAAACAAACAAAAAAAACCCACCCAGTACTATTTAAGACAAAATACAGGTGTTTGAAAACTATGTCCTTTACTAGTTAGGAGCTTGAATACAAAAGATTAAGCAGAAGGTACCTAACCTCAAAACTACATCTGTTCCCATAAGGCCTCTGTCAGCACCACTAGTGTCTACACACTATGTGTAGTTTAAAAATTTACTTTGAAAACAAAAGGCCTCCTCTCCTTACTGAGACTCACATTCTCCTCTCCCGCTGTCAGTTGACCAAATTTTTTTTTTATTATGATTTAATTAAGCATCTAGAAGCATTATTTTCCCAAGGGAAAAAAAGAAGATAAAATCCTTTCATTGTGTCCATTCAGCTGTTGGTGTTTGTTGAGCCTGCTGAAGAGGGCATCAATTAATGCCAGCTATGGTGGCTTTCATGAAGAGGCTGTTTGTTCAGTATGAACCATCTGTCTGCAAACTTGTCCTGAATGTAAGTGACCAAACACTCCATGGTCACAACATTAAGACACTGGATACATACATGCAGAGAGCACTGTGGCAGGCCCCCATCAGTCACACAGAGCTGTAGCAAATTAAGAGTATTTTTGCCCTTGAAGTGGCTAAACACAGCTACACCCCTTTAATATCAAAACAACAAATAACCAATATACTTTTTTTTTTTTTAAAGGTATGTCTGATCTGTCTTTTTTTCCAGATGAAAGACAAGCTGTGTGACTGCTGTAACTGTTGTCTTTTACTGGTTTGGATCTTCCCGGGCGAAAATAAAAATAAACCATGAACTATCTTTTTTCAACTTTTTTCAATTATAGTAACAAAGTTACATCAGCAAAGTTACTGTATCAGCAAAATTATGTGACTAGCTATACTTCAAATAATGACTCCTATGTAAAACCCAGTAAGCAGAACAGATCGGGAGAAAGCTTCAGCTCCACAAGGCAGTACACCTACTGAGGAAGGCAATCTATTATACATGCAGATCACACTGCTTTGCTGCAAAGTCACAGTGAGGTAATTTGAAACATCTGAACAATCTCCAGTGAAGCAATTCAAACATCACCCAGTACAGTCATCAGCAGGAATGACAACACAAGGCTTCTGGCATCCACTTGATCTCTTTTTATATATATATTTTTTTTTTTTTTTTCCTTGGGGGGGTGGGGGAAATGCTTAATCATCAAGCATCACACAAGCCAGGAAAGATCAGATGATTCATGTTTCAGTTTGCTGCCACGGAGCTGGCACTTACATATACATGTACATTAATGCTATTAAAAATAGTATGATGGGATATTTTAAAAAGTTTTGGTAGTGTACATTTCAAGAGACTGGCTTACTCAGACAGTAATGCCAGAAAAATTATCTAGACTGTGCCAAGTATTGATAAAGTTTCCATGTTATGCCACCAAATGTTTCCTTCCCCTGACATGCTATGTCTCTTAAACGATCAAAGTAGCCAAATCTTTGAACCAGAAATATTGTACAACTTTAGAATCTCTTAAGTCTGCCTAAGGGAGGTTTCTTGGAGATCGAACCACAGAAGTGCTGGACAGGAACCTTTCACACAGGCTCTGAAAAATGATGACCTATTATCCAAGGAGAGGGGATTTTTTCCTCTTTGCAATGGTATACTTCAAACTCTTTCCCACAACCGGTGACCCAATACAACTGCAACACAATTTGACCTTAAATCTATCCACATGGTTATGTCTAACGAAAATATGCTCGACTGAGAATGGAAAATGAGCAGCATTTTCCTAGCAAAACAACAACCACACATTCAACACTAGAAGTCTCCAAGTAGAGTTCTAACTGACTCCATCCACAAAATCCATCTATACTTTGTCTTTATGAAGACTTCTTTCTTGGAGTAATGTTTACAGAAATTTGGAATTTTCAAGTCCAAGTAATCTTGATTTATCATTTATTGCTCTTCTGATCCCTTCAGTGACCAATGAAACCCAATTTTCTCACAAAGAGCCAAGAGAAAACAGAAAATGCCAGTTTAAAACTTTTATCCCTAATGTAGTTTTCTATATTAGACTTAAATCTGTAGAATCATTCTGTAACCCACAAAAATACAGAAATCTATCTTAAACACAGCAAAGAATGAAAGGAATTTCTGAAAATAAATTTTACACACACTTTGCCTTGTAAAAATATCCGTACCAAGAAAGAAGTATTTTACTACCAAAGTAATGTACTAATTGCTCACAAACAGAAGTAGGTCACTCATGAAAGCAAATGCCAATGACTCAGTGCAGAAGAAAGAAGAAAAGGAAAAAAAGACAAGTACAAGGATATGATTTATAGTGTGAAATAACTATGAGCTAATGTTATGAAGAGGAATAATTTCACAACAAAGATTTGCTTAATTCACCCTGGTGTGTCAAGAATGAGGTATCACATAAAATGACTAGTAAAGCAACATCCACTGTAGACACAAAAAAAACAAGCAGTGCTAATTATCATTAACATTTTAATACTAAACACATTAGTTAACATACTGTCCACAGCTATGAAAGCCTACAACCTTCATGATGCAATAGCATCAATAGCTTTACATGCCAGATCTAGCAGTCCTGAGATGCTACAGGAAATACTGACTGTAAAACTAGTCAACACAGGATGGCATACATTTCTACTAAAACTTGACCATTAAAAAAATATGTGCTCCAATACAAGCAGGATTGCAGGCAAACTGGAAGACAGGAAACCAAAGTGAGTGTTTTGTCAACTGTTACAACTGTATGATGCAATACATGCAATTTATTCTTCAAGTTCTAGATTCTGCATTCGTACAATGACTCAAGAACTCCAGGTTGTCCATGTTTGAGAATAGAGTCTGTTGTTGGTTTTGTTTGAGGTTTGGCAGTTTTCTTGGAATTTCATATTTTGACAACTAAGAGATTTAAAATGAATGTCTAAAAACGGATGAAAATTAACTTCTATCCAGGAACATCTTCACATTAAAGTCAATTAGGAACTATAGAGTAGTAATGAATTCCAAATATGACAGAATCTTAGCTTGCATGCACCCAAGGTTGAACAGTGCAGTTCAGTGTAGAGTCTTTCTTCTTTACACATCAGTCCCTGCAAGAATTCTAGTATTATATAGCTAGGGAAGGGAAAAAAAAAAAAAAAAAAATCTTAAGACTTAAAAATCCTGTTCTTGCAGATTTATGAACTTCAGCTACAATTCCACCTTGGAGCAGCAATGTCTAGGACAGCAGAGACCTGATGGTGGAAATCATAAATCTGAAAGGATATTTGTGCCAAAAGTTGTCAACAAGGGAACTTGGAGCTCTCTTACAAAAAGGGATTTTACTTCTTCACTGTCTATGATTGGTTACTTACACAAAATCTGTTGCCACAGACATAGGCAAAGTACTTATGAGGAAAACTACAAAAAAAAAAAACTTGTTTTGCTTCCACAGGTCTCAACTGTTAAGAATTAAAACTGGTGCCTACAACTTACAAGTTACACCTAAGAAATACCTGAACTGTCATTAAACACTACAATGGGAATATACAATAAGCAGATCTATCCCTTTCCTCAACTGTGTCTTGAAGTACCACCACATTACATTACGTTCCTCAAAATCTCAAAGATATACTACTATGATATCTATGATATCTCGAAGATATACTACTACTACAATTAATTCTTGTGTGCACAAGCTAAACCAACACTGTCCACGCACTTCTGCAAGCTGTACTGCCGCCTGGTTACACCATCATTATTCTGAGATTGAAACTGGTGAACTGACCTTAGAAAGCTGTCTTGCAGATTACCAGTTATTTTAAACACCATGGGAACCAAGAGTTGAATCTACAGTTTAAAATTCTGTAGTTTTAATACATGACTGTTTCACTGAAAAGCTACTTTGGAAAAACTTCCACATACTATCTGTTGGATGTAGCAAATCTCCACATTCAAGTAGAACTATGACACACAGCATTCTGTGATCTTCTAACCTTCTTAGTAAGTGAGGAAGAGTATGCTGGAACTTTGCTCATTAATCCTTCATTTCCTGGATTTTGCGAAACAGAGACCTGAAATCTCTAATCAATTCAATGATTCAAGCAAACATTAGACTTCCTATTAATGTAAGCTTTAGCTCAGCTTTTCAAATAATCATTATATATTACCACCAACAGCCTGAAAGCCAAATGTAAGCGTACATCTGAAAGACAATGTCAGCAAACGCCACTCCCCCAAATGTCTGGCATATAAGAGACAATCAATGGGATTATCCTTTCTTTGAATCACAAAGCAAAAAATACCACTATCCCTGTAAATAGATTTTTACCTCCAAATACATAAATTAAAATTATAAAGCATATGCATAAATCAGTGTTTGCATAATCACATTTTTAATAATCTGCCTTCTATAAATGCTTAACTAAACATTAAATTGGAATGATTTTTCAGTGATTTTTCAGTCTTTCCAAACTTCAGAGAAGTCTGTTCATGTAATTGGTACCACAGAGTTTAGAAGGGCTGGACAACTAGTTTGGTGTATGGTCAATGAAAAAGTGACTCATTATCAACCTTAAATTCATTACAGAATTCTGACCATTTCTTATGAGTATGTATAAACTCTTGCCTCATTGTGACCAGCATAAATTTAGCTGATACAGAAAAGTAATGACAAATGTTTGAAAGTGACCAATAAAGAAACCCTTAAGACACTAACTTGCAAACTGGGATTCTGCAATTAATGTTTCCTTCTGCAGTTCTGTGAAACAGCAATGTAATCTCATCATCTCTTCCTTCTATTAGGGGGATTCCACATGATTGTGGAGACTTCATCCATTGATAATTTCTTCATATTCTTCAGAGAAATTGCATACTTTGCTCTCAGATTTTCTGTATTTTTCTTCCCCCAGTAAGTAAACTCAAACATAACAACAGCAGCTTCACACTAATTTAACATATGGGAAGTATAGTATCATTTTGCAAAAAATCTGACAGACTGAAGAATTTCTTTTAAGACTGAAGCTAGACTGAAACATTACTCATAGTCATAGGTTTAATAGTACAGCTCAGCAGACAGCTACTGAAACATCACTCACTCAGAGCTCCAAAGCCAATAATAATTCCAGAAAATAATAATCTGCTTTTAAATTCTGACTATTCCGTATATTAGCCATACCTTTAAAATAGTCAGTCTCTCCACAGAACAAATTCTGATCTTCCTTTTCACTAATCTCTCCCAGTAACCCTCATTACTAGAAAAGTAGAAACACGTCATTCACTGGTGATAGAGACAAGAATCATGCTGCAACATGATACAAAGATACACATCATATCCTTCATGAATCTAACTTTAGCAGTCCAAATGCCTGTAGACATATCACCTTGGTCTGCGATTTTGTAACATCTCAGGCTACACACAGCATTAGGCTAACTAGCTGCTGCAGGAAATCATCATGATCTCTGAGTCAGAGCACAGAACACATCCCAGTATGGTGCTGCAGGGCACAGTGCTCTTTTGCAGATGAATCTGGGCTTCCAACCACATGAGATCATCAGAGATCACAGCTATTAGTAAAATGTAAGGGAAGTCAAGCACACACTTGTGAAAATAACCCTAATGAACAGTCAGAAACCCAGATCATCTGAATGTGTTTTCTTCATGTAGATACAATGGTGCTTTTTTTCCTTGAAGAAGTCCTTAGAATAAACAATGATTTGTTTACATTTTCTTAGTCTAGTTTTTGTTTAAAGCTAAGTAATGACTGAATTTTGTTGCTTTTATTCAAAACTGTCAGATTGTAGCCTTCCTTCTTTAGGCTGCAATAACATCAGTTTGCAGGAAGTGAAAAGCTACATGGGTCAGCTTTGTTCCAAGGCTTCTGAAGAGCAACTATTACATGGAAAATCTGTCATAAATGAGAAAACTCTTAATTTTCTACTCTCCAAGGAAAACAAACCAAAACTACCCTGCTTGATAAGCTTTATTACTCCTCATATATGCAATAGTTCTGTGAGTTCTCATTGTTCAAGACATGATACAAACGCAGCAAATGACAGCCTCTGCTGGAAAGAGCTTAGAGAGTCCAAAACCACAGAGACTACACGTAGATGAGACAAACATCTCTGACAGGTTAGAATAGGGTGTGGATGAAGCAAGGTGACGGAAAAGGGTGTGCTACAATATTTGGCCATCAGGAAGAACAATCACCTCGCTACTCATCCAGCCCACTAACTCATTAGCTAATTTAAGGTTTCTATCTGCATCGTAGCAGAGGTATGACTAAAGAAGTGTAGAAAGGAGGAGAAAAAAAAAAAATTAAAATACAAAACCAACGCCATTTCTGTAGTCTTAGGTTTTGCCTGAAAAGTATCTTAATGTATGCCTTGTGAACAACTGTCAGAGGGCTTACAAAAACACATGTAAGACCAGGCCAAAATCGACCTCACTCTCCTCATAACTATAGCCAAGTCACAAGAGCCAGGAGCAAATTTACCTTCCACATCAGTTTCTCTTGCTCTCTAACATTGTTATGAGGCAACTTAGTTTTCACAGGAGTTTGAACGATCCACTGACTAATAAATGCATGTCAGTAGATCAATGGGACTTGTTCTCATAAAACAGTGACAATTGAAAATCAGGTATCTTTAAAACAATCAATCCGATACCGCACACTTCCTTATTCTAAGAATATAAAGCACCACATTCCTTCCAAATCATAAAAAAACTGTCTTTCAACTACTCAGACTTCCACTGTATTTTAAGTCCTATACTGACTTGCCTTCACTTATCTTGAACAGTTGTCTTGATACCATTTTCTGCCTTTGCACTCAGCATGGTTATTGTGTATTGATGTCATCCACTCATGTTTTAAGAGTTTTTTGTTTATGGAATCTTGCTATCAGAAAAGTGGCTTTGTAAAAATATAAAATTCACGAAGAAAAACAATGGACACCATAAATGATGCAGCTGAAATATCTGTTAATGCGTACAAAAACTGGGAGGACTTGGGTTTGTTGGTTGATGAGGTGCTTGACATGAGCTGGCAATGTGTGCTAGCAGCCCAAAAAGTCAACCATATCCTGGGCTGTAAAGGTGCATGGCCAGCGGGTCTGTGGAGGAGACTGTGGCCATTTGCTCTTGTAAGACTCTACCTGGAGTACCACGTCTACCTCTGAAGCCCCTAGCACAAGGACATGGACCTGTTAGAGACAGTCTAGAGGAGGGCCATAAGGACTATCAGAGGGCTGGAGTACCTCTTCTATGAGGAGAGGCTGAGGGATCTAGGTCTACTCACTCTGAAGAAGGGAAGGCTTCAGAGAGACCTTATAGCAGCCTTCTAGTACCTGAAGGCGGCCTAGTGGAAAGTTGGAAAGAGACTATTTTTAAGAGCATGTGGTGAAAAGGCAAGTGGCAACCATTTAAACCGGAGCAGGATTGATTTAGTTTAGACATTAGTAAGATCTTTATTATCAGAGTGGTGAGACACTGGAACAGGTTGCCCAGGAAAGGTTGTGGCTACGTCATCTCTGGAAGTGTTAAAACCAGGCTGGATGAGGCTTTCAGCAACCTAATCCAGAAGAAGGTGTCCCTTCCCACAGCAGGGTGGATCTAGCTGGTTTTTAAGGTTCTTTCTAACTCAAGCTATTCTATGATTCTATAAAACTGTCTCCATCCTCCTTAGGTTGAGTGGCATTATATGCATTGCTGCTGTGACTCCAAAGAGGTCATTGCTTAAAGAACACTGAGACAATTTTCAAATTACAATCCCTCCTCCAGCCTTAGCAATGTCAGTAATTTTTAAAAGTGTTTTTTTCATATGAGCTTTTCCATCAAAAAGGGTAATTACACTGACTCTAGTAACTTTGGATCTTCTATTATATGCATGTTTAATTTGCTGGTTTGTATTAGAATAGCAATATTTTTGTGTAAAAGGAGAGTAATGCTCCAGATTACCTAAAACATGGTATATATTCCATATTCTCCATAAATGGTAAGGTTGGAAGGGACCTCAAGGATCATCTAGTTACACCACTCACATACTAAAACTATGTTCAGTAACGTCTCACTCCCTTAGGGTGCTGGATTTCTAGTATGTGCTGTGTATTCTTGCCACATGCAATGATCTAGTTCATGGACTTCTGACTGGCTCTACTGCACGGGTTTTTAACCTCATTCCTATACTACATTTTGGAATGATCCAACTATTTACCTAGAGAATGAAATCTGGGAGCAGCTCTAAGTCTTAAGAGTCTCTATCAACAAGAACACCCCTTTTGCTCCTCACTGCACTACAGTCTTCAAACAGCACTTCATCAGGACATGTTCCTTCATACAACTCCCACACATTCCTATCTCTTCAGACAGCACAGCACACGCAAAAGAAAAGCACACACAGGGCCCTGGGTCAAGCACTCCCAGTATGGACAAAACCCACACTGTATTGTCACTCATGAAATAGCTTCCTGGCACAGGTGCCTTTCAAAACACACATTATCGCTCCTTCAGTATAGCTTGAAGGAAAATTAATTCTTCCATACTGACTGACACAGAAAATGCAGACAGTCCTTTGAACCTCTCTTCAGGTCATTTCCTTCTATTAATATCCATCTGTTGACCCCTGACCTGGATGTAGGTAGCCACAGTCCTGGAGAATGTACAGAACATGTTTTTATATTTATAAGAAGACTGACCTAGTGTCTCTAAAGCTTTTAGTAAGATTAGTACCAGAGTAGCATCATCAAAACATTAATAAGTGTTAAAACACAGCCCACTTAAGGAACTGTAAGAATAATAAGAAGCTACCCTCAATAGTGGTAAATTTCACAGATTTTCTCAAACTTGTCGATGACTGTAAACACACATTACCTAGACTGGGCAAGCCAAATTATTGAATCTCTAACACTATTATTCTGTCTTGTTTCCTGTAGACTGACAAAGCAGATGAACCTGCTGGTTCCTTCCTGCCTTACAGTTTATGAATCGGAAAGAAATGTGTGATGGTTAAAGTATTAATTTATAGATAATGCTGAACACTTAGGTTTGACCTATACAAACAATTTTCATATTTAATAACCTAGTATGTTCATACACACTTGTGTATTTTGTATTACCTTCGAAACACACCCTTCACAGAAAAAGAGAGAAAAAACACAAACATTTTGCTGTTACAAGATTTAAGGAAGACACCCAATTAAAAATATGAAGAAACTTAATTTTCAGACTTGAAATAACACAGAAAGAAGCTTCATTGTTTGGTTTTGAAACCTATTTCAACCAACAGAAACCAAACTCTTGCGAAAGATGATGTTTTATGTAGCAAAACAAAACAGCACATGTGAAACACAATCAAGTAGAGGAAGGAAAAAAATCTTGACAAAAGGTATATTTCCCAACAGAAGTCATGTTCTCTCATTCATCATAGGGCACAGATGGGGAGCAGATGCCTCCAAACACAACAGTTCAATCATCAAAACACAGCAGAAGGGTCAGGGAAGAAGCCAAATCACCAAGTTCCATGTAAGACGGGAGAAGGAAAAAAAAAAAAAAAAAAAAGTATTGTATATTTTCTTTGTCCATTACATGGGGGAAGCAAAAGGAAGATGTTCTGGTAAGACTTGATGGTACAGTAAACTGACATAATTACCCCTTTGCATAGGGTGTTCATAAACAAGATGAACAGAATATACTGGACTTGTCTGACTGCCTTTGCTTCTACTATTACAGCACTTAGGGAAATTCCCTTGATACGCTCACGCTTAAAAGAAGTTTGACAGGCCTCGAGTCACTGAAAAAACAAATTTGTAAAACAAATGTAAATGATCTACTTTTAATTAGTTAATTCTGAGGGAGTTAACAGTGTTATCATAAAGTATATTAAATATGACTTCTCGCTGAACACCACTGTCAGATGAATAAGTAAACATCCAAGGATTCTCCTTCTAGTTTCAATAAAAGGGATTATGTTGATTTACATTAAGAAAACTGTCCTAACAACAAATCCTAGTAAGCACCACAGCATCTGTTGGTAGAAATTTAAGGCTGATTTATTCTTATCATCAGTATCTAACTTCCGCTTCATCAAGGACTGGATTATTACATTTATGTTTGAACTACGTAAAATCTGTAAAGATATATTTATCAATTAAAAATCCTGATAAAGACTTTCACCTTCTCTTAGTTGGCATGAATTGTACTAACAGGAAACACCTATAACTGAAGGCAGAATTTTACTCTAGATTGCTAGGTCCATTGATACTAAGCTGTATGTTGTTTAATTACATGACATCTGTTAAAAATTATTCTGTCAAGAGAAGAATCAGGGAAGCTCCATTTTCAATCATTTCATGTCCTCTCATTGAGTCATAGCACTATATTCTCTATAATCCTCCTGCAAAATTTTCATCTCATCTTCCATTCGCTCTCCAAACGTCCTTTAGGTCACCTTGTCTCACTTTCATTCAGCTGTATAAAGTGCAAGAGATGTTTCTTGCAGCCTCTGCAATGGTGTTTCTGGGACATTTAACCAGAAGGGCACAACCTCTTGGCTGGAAACGAGGTCTTGCCCCTCAGTTACACAGATCTCTGTGAGTCCATCAGGCACGCCAACAATTTCTCATGTGCCATTAGAGTTCAGTTTGGGTGTGAGGAGAGGAGGTTTCAGGGTTGAAGTAGATTCTTGCAAAATATACGATTCTTAGGACTATCTTTCTTTTATTTTCTACTTTTGAGATTTCTACGTATATTTTATATGAGAATGTTTTCCCAGAAAATTCCAGCAGTTCATCCAGGAAGTGATAATACCAGTTGCCCAAGAGAATTTAAAGAATTTAAATCAGAAGCTGATTCATTACACTCAGATTTATCAAAGGAAGCTCAGCTAAGTATTTCAAACTACTCTACCAATCTTACCTTTAACAACTTCAGGATTTAAAACTGATGCACAAGAACATATTTAAATGCATTTCAAAACCAAAGTAAAGGGTTCTTATAGAAATTCTCTGATGAATAGTTCTAATAAAACAAATAACTATTATGTAAAATTCTCAAAAGCACTCTAAGTGGTTTCACATGTGCAAATCTATCTCTTCTGAGAAGACGGATTCTATTCAGAAGGCAGTGCCAAATCTCATAAAGGCTGGAGTTTTAGCAGCCCAGAGAGGAAAGACTGACCACCCAGTGGTCCCAAAGGTATGCAGGAAAAAAAGATGGAGAAAATAAAGGTCTATCCTCCACTATTGTTTCAGTTATGAAAAGTCTTGAGCGCTACTCAAAACAGTCACAGGTAACAAGTAGCTTCTAATTTATGAGCCCTCTTAGGTTGAGGTTCAGACAAAACTGACCCCCTCGAAAAAAAAAATTTAAAAAAAAAATCATTACAGAGTTTTTTGTCCTGTTCTTAAGTGAAGGAGAGGTAGGTATCATGGCATTTCACAACATCCTATTCATGTCTAGATACACCTTTGATACTATGATGCCAATTCTACAATCAGAACAGCTTATTTTTCTTAATCTTATTCAGCTTTTCAACAAGTACTAATCTACAGCTAGTGTGTATTTATGTATAGAAACATCTGTGCAATTCCTGTGTGTATTTACCAGTTGACCAGGAGTATACATACATACTACTATACATGAAATAGAACTAAATATTGATAACATGTCCTTTAAGATTACAACATAAGAGTTTACATTCATGTAAGTCACCAAAAAAAGATTCTTTTCAGACATAAAAACAAGTTCAGACTGATGTATCCCCTTGCTGTCACACAAAAGAGTTTGTTTTATAACCACCTCATTGCCTTGACAGAAATCACGGAGTTTTAAACTCTGCAATACAATGCTACAACCAAACACCAAGAGAATCGACTTTTATTAAACTTACATCAATTCAACGCTCAACATTTCACTCTATTATTTGTTTCACCAAATTAAGCAGCATTAGAAGTGGTATTTTTGTTCACTAAATAATGCACTTCACATGGGACTGTCTTTGTCTATCTTCCATCAATACAAAACTACTTAAACTTTTTCATATACATATAAAACTGAATATATGTATCACAGAACGTTAGGGGCTAGGAAGGGACCTCAAAAAATCATCTAGTCCAAGCTCCCTGCCAGAGCAGGATCACCTATACCAGATCACATAAAAAGGCATCCAGGTGGGTCTTGAGTATCTCAGAGAGGGAGACTCCACAACCCCCCCTGGGCAGCCTGTTCCAGTGTTCTGTCACCCTCACAGCTAAGAAATTTTTCATCACGTTTACACGGAATTTTCTATGCCTCAATTTCCACCCACTAATCCTTGTCTTGTCATTGGACATCACTGAGAAGAGCCTGGCTCCATCTTCCTGGCACTCACCCTTCACATATTTATAAACATGAATGAGGTCACTCCTCAGTCTCCTCCTCTCTAAGCTAAAGAGTTCCAGCTCCCTCAGTCTCTCCTCATAAGGAAGATGTTCCACTCCATTATCTTTGTGGCTAAGCACTGGACTCTCTCAAGCAGTTCCCTGAGGTCCTTCTTAATTGAGGAGCCCATAACTGGACACAGTATTCCAGATACAGCTTCACCAGGGCAGATTAGACTTGGACAAGAACCTCTCTAAACCTACTAACCACATCCCTCCCAATACAATCCAGAACGGCATTAGCTTTCTCAGCCACAAGAGCACTTCGCTGGCTCATGCTCAACCTTCCATCCACTAGGATCCCCAGGTCCTCTTTCCTTTCACTGCCTTCCAACAGGTTAGTTCCCAACCTATACTGATCTCTGGGGTTGTTCTTTCCCCGGTGCAAGACTCTACACTTGCCCTTGTTGAGTTTCTTTCAATTTCTCCCTGCTCAACTCTCAAGCCTAAGTCTGGCTGAATGGGCAGCACAACCCTCCGGTGTGTCAGCCACTCCACCCACTTTTGTGTCATCAGCAAACTTGCTGACAGTGCTCCCTGTGTCCTCATCCAGGTCGTTGATGAATATATGGAACAGAACTGGTCCCAGTACTGACCACTGAGGGACTCCACTAGACACAGGCCTCCAACTAGACTCCATCCCATTGACCACAACTCTCTGACTTCTTCAACCAGTNTCCCTCCCAATACAATCCAGAACGGCATTAGCTTTCTCAGCCACAAGAGCACTTCGCTGGC
>WBNM01041692.1:0-34752 GCA_013399055.1 Ramphastos sulfuratus
ATCCTGTGAGCTGTGATCTGCTGGGTATATCAGAGAAAGTTCTGAATTCAGACCACCACCCCAGGCAGTCTAAATCATGACTTCTGATAGTTGTATTTTGAAAAGAAGATTTAAAAAAAAGAAAGAAAAGCCAGTAAAAATCTCCTCTGATTCATCCTACATTCAATCAGAAGAAACTACCTTTAGTACAGATTTGTTTCTGTGCAAGGAAGGGCAGGACTGAACCTCTGGCATTTGCTAGGCTTCACAGAAACTAGTATACATATCTCTATATAACTCCACATACAAGGGATATAATGAACTATATCCTTCCTTTAAAACAAGATTCCTTCAAAGGAGTTATTTCTGAAAGGTTTTCCTTTGAATCCATGGTTTCAATCTCAAGCTCAATACCTGAATCACACTAACTTCATAAAAGTAATATTCTTCCTCTCTGTCACAGAAGAACTCTGTTTTGCTTCATGTTTATGAGCAACATGCCTTTGAAATCTGTCTTCCTTTGAGCTGCTTTTACATGGGGAAAAACTAACACTAGGAAACATTGGAGTGGGGTGAGGACTGACAGTATGTAGGCATATCTGACATGCAAATGAACACTCCCAGGCCATTTACAGCAATGAGTAAAGACTGTTTGCTGGCTCAAAACAGAAAAGGCATTCTGAGCAAGCCTGCAGAGGCAAACTGCAAACAGGGTTTGTTCATAATGGCAACTATTGCAAGGCTCTATCTTTCCAGAGGATGGATATAATTTATTGACTTCCCCAGTGCACTACTGGAATTATTATTGAGGCTGGAATAGACCTCTGAGATCAAGTCCAGCCTATGATCTAACGCCACCACATCGACCAGACCACGGCACTAAGTGCCACAACCAATCTTTCCTTAAACACCTCAAGGGATGGCAACTTCACCACCTCCCTGTGCAGTCCATTCCAGTGTCTAATGACCCTCTCCATCAGGAAGTGCTTCCTAACATCCAACCTAACCCTCCCCTGGCGCAGCTTCACGCCATGCCCTCTCTTCTAGCATACTCTGAAATGTACTGGCAAAGGTAGATATAAATGGAGATTCCTCTGCAGGATTCTTCTGAGCTTGGCTTTATGTGAAACCCTTGCAAGCTATGAATCATTCATGCAGAAACATTTTCGTGTTAGAAAATGTCAGAAGTCAAACAGAGTAAGATAGTAAGATTCCAAGCGTAGCAAAATTAGCCAACTCTCCCAAGAACATAGTATCTTCCCTCTGTATTTTTCTTCTCAGTAACTTTTATCTCTGCAGGAATTTGCACAGTAGAAATAACTTCAACCTTCACAAAGTCTCCTGTTTCTGGCACACTGGCTACATGGGTGCAGAGAGGCCTTTTGGAAAGCTCTAGTTTGTGCCCGTGCCAGGGTATTGCTTCCCTGGGGCTGTGTGGCATAACCTTTCTCTTTACACAGCATCACAGCTAGAAGCATTTGTACTCCTTTTCCCAAATGTCAGCCTGGAAAACTCAGCTATGTCTCCAAGCTTGGCTTTCCTTTTGAATGGCACTGCCAGTTACAGGAACTGCCCAAGCCAAGCGAGGATCTCACACACAGCCCATGCCTGCCTCAAGTCCAGGCTGTAATGTAGCTCTGTGCTCCAGCAAAGGTGATCAGGTCCTACAAATGCCAGGGGAGAAGCTAACATTGTGCTGTGCAGAGCTGAAGTCACCAGGAGACATACTGAGTCCAAATCATCTGAGGATTATACCTAATGAATTAAAGGGAAGCTCTTTTAAATTCAATGGCGGAAGTCATTTGAGGTCCCAGAGCCACAGTCCACGGAGCACACTGAAATCTGCTTGACCTCAAAAAGCTACCTAGCAGTGCAGATGAAAGCCTACATGAAAAGAAAAAGCAATTAAGCCAAATTTTGCTGATTGATTTTCTTACATAGGCAGTTGCTGTAGGTATCTTAGGCACATCATGCATCTGTAAACAAGAGATGAGCATCTCGGGCAATATCTCTCTATAAATGAGGCATGCTGAAATGTCCTGTAAAGATGGAGTCCCCATGCAGCAAAGAGCTCCTGGGCTACAGCAGGAATTGTTTCTGTTCATAACTAACCAGGAATCCCAAAGTGAGGAAACTCTGCTGAGGTAGGAGTGCACAGTTGTGTCTACCTATTTTGGCTAAAGTAACTTAACTTTTGTATCCTAAATTGCTATTTGATGCAAATGAGGGTGGTGGGGAAGGAACAGATGAATCAAATAACCTTCTTTGAAACTCTGAGCAGTTTGTACAGATCAGAAGTGTAATGAAGTACACTGTGGCATTAAAGTTTGATAAGGACTTGTTGGAGATGCACTGCAGAAGTCCCATGGTATTAACTGTTCTCTGCAGCGCAGCACCCTACGTTTGTGCAAGCAATAGAGATGGGGATACACTCCATGGCATTCTCTATGTAAACTTCCTCCAACAGCCAGGTGCTTCACAAAGAACACTGACACAGGATTCAGACATGTCCACAATGCAAAGGTGGCAAATGATCTGCTATGATATTTAGCTCAACTTGGCTGTTATTTTTAGCATTTCTCTTCATTGTCCTGCTCCTTCTCTCTCAGCTCACATTTTTTCACAAGGTCCAAAGTAGGCACAAACCTTGTCATCACCTTAAAAACAACATTGATCTGGCTTCCCCAGTTGCATGGTGGAGGTGAGAGACATGGTCACTTCCAGGTCATGCTAATAAATTTTTTACAGTTCTGAAGCTTCCCTCAAGTACTACCAGGGACACGATTTCAAGGTTCTGTACTTTCACTTAGAGAAATACATAGCTACACAAAAGCATAGTCGTGCCAGTTGGAGTTAGCTTTCCTGCAGCTGTAAGGGCCACAATTTTTTTAAGTACCATTTAAGTGATGTCTGTTTGCATCTGCAGAGAAGCAGCAGTGACTCAGCAGCATGAACTCTCTGAAGCCTTGTTATTTTGATTGGAATACCAAATTTAAACTAAGCATATAGGTTGACTACTTGGAATAGATGTGGAGAGAGTAATAGAGAGGAGAGTCAGAAACAGGGAAAGAGTGGAACAAAGGGGCAGAAGAAACAGAAATGAAGGGGCAGAAAAAGGCTAACGAGGGCTGTTTGAGCACGATGTCACTTCTTTTGGAATCAGGATACTCCATAATACTCATGCTTGGGCCATTCATCAAAGGGAGCTGTGACACCAGGCTTAAATGCCTGCTGCAAATTGGGATCCAAGTCTTCCTTATTCCCAAGTGAATGGATGCTCTAAGCTGTTCAATATAAAGGTGGCCAAGGGAAGACATCTTTCTTTCCTTGTGCCCCTCTTCTATATGCAGCTTTATGTGATATGTCTGTTCAGAAAACTGTGCCCAGCAACTTCATTATGCAGAAGTTATATACCCTGTAAATATCTCCCTGTAAATCATGAAAACACATAATTCCAAGCTCTTCTGTAGGGGGAATATTAGGAACACAGACAATCTTGGATGCTGCTGCTGCTTAAAGCAGCAGTTAGTTATTGATGTCTTTTGTAGGTAGAGCCACAAGTAAGTGCAGAAGGGTTATATTTCTGCTGTGATTTCTTTGCCAGCATCCTACTGCTAATGGAGTGCATCCTGCTGTGGGAAATATCCCATCCTAAATTTATACCCAGCGTATCTCTTGAGAATCGTTTTTATTTCTCATACCCAAACTCAGATGGGCATTTGGCACAAGGTACTATATTTTTTTCTGCTTGAAGTATTATTCACGATTTATCATTTTTCCTGGAGCATCTGATATGAGTAGAACATTCTATGTGTTCCTTTCAAACACTTGGTAAAGCTGCCTCATCCCACTCACTGATGTTAGCTCTTGCTGCTGATCTCAGTCCAATACCCACACGCCTCCAGCAGCTATTTACGTTTTCCTTTTCCTTCTTTCTATGGAGGTCTTCCTTTTTTTATGACTTGAGTTACATAACCAAGGCTATACTCAGGCTAAAACAAAAGGCACAAGACAAAGCAACCTTACCCAACCAAAATTTCCAAATATTCCCAAAGCCTGTGTGAACTCTTGCTGTTATTCTAAAACTATTCTTCAACAGCTATACTTAAAGCCTCTGTTCCACTTAACCAAGCTTACTCTTCCAGATCAATAGGAAGCCTGAGCTGAGCACTGCAACAAACATGCAAGCCTAATTTCCCAGCACAGGGCAACTAGCTTCTGCACATACTATAGCAAAGTGGCTATACAAAATAATTTGCCAGAACTCATAAAATAGATCTATTCTAGAGTCAGAAATGGAAGCTGGGTGTCCTGGCATCCTCTTTTATTGTACTATGCACCAGACCTTATGGCTTCCCAAAAGTGAAATAGCATTAATGGAAGCAATTCTTTCAGATGTATTTCTTCAGGGAGCAGTAGAGACACAGTAGAAACAACTTAGGAATATTACAGTTGTCATGAAATTCTTTTTTAGCAGTTCCTAGGGAAGAATTTTCATACATGAGTGCCTTCAATTCTACATTTACAGTCCAAATCAGCACTGAAATATTTACATGCTTCTCTTCTACATGCTCGATAGCAGGGTCCAAAAAGGTTTGAACATCCTGCTCTGATGAGCACTTATTAAACCTGGGCTTCATACTGCTGAAGGCTGACGCAATTATCTCGCACGAGATCTAAAATGCTCTGTGACATTCCTCCCTCCACGCAGCACAAAACCCTGACTTCTGAACCCAACTATGCTTGTGCCACGTGTGTTATACTTTATCATGTGTATTATACCAATAGGGCATACAACTGAAGACATATGTCCAGAGAATAACTACTTATTCTGTG
The DNA here is from genome assembly GCA_013399055.1 of Ramphastos sulfuratus. Lineage (NCBI taxonomy): Eukaryota > Metazoa > Chordata > Aves > Piciformes > Ramphastidae > Ramphastos > Ramphastos sulfuratus. The sequence continues at coordinate 4,816 of WBNM01041692.1, forward strand.
AATCTGCATGCTTTCTGTAATGCAACCAAAACATCAACAGCTCTGCCTTACCAGGGTTCAAGAGCTCTGGAACCGATCCCAAAGATTGTTGTTCAAAATCTTGGTGGCTTAAGCTACTGATAGATTTTACTGGCTCTCACCTTTGCTGTCTGTAAAGTTCCGTATACTAAGAATGTCATTGAGATCCTGGTAGTGGTTCTGCTTAATGTAGGTTGTTTTCTCAGGAGTGTCCTGAAGCTGCATTGTGACTTCTTCCAAGTCCTTGTCCAGCTGCAAAACAAAGAGTGTGAATCTCTAAAAATTCAGAGCCATTGCTTCAGGTAAGTGCACAGTTGTCTGCAATCAGCTAAGAAGCCAGGTGGTAACGTGTCAAATGCAGCTTTCTTATACCACTGCTACACTTACTCTAAAAATCACACTACAAGTAACAAAACACATTCAGCTGTGATACTTCACACAGGGCACGCAAAAAGAATAAGCTTCAGTAGTCAACAGTGTAAGCAATTCAGATGTGCTGCTGCTTGAGAAAGAAATGAGGCAGTCTGAGAACCTCTGAGCTATTTATTATCGATACCTGCAAATGTGGCACCGCTTTGGTGAGACAACCAAAATATCAAACATATGGGAGAATGTAAATGAACTCTGGCACCAGGGGCATGTCCAGAGTGACTGCAGTCAACTCTGCAGGGAATGTTTTCTTTTCTTAAAGATTATTTTTACTCCTTTTACCTTTCTTAGAGAGATAAGGCTCCTGCCAGACTTCTAGTTTGTCTTTCTGTATGTGAAATTTAGAAGACAGTCCAACTCACAGTTTTCAGTTTTGGGGCTGACAACACTCCATGCTTTTGTGATTTGAAAATTACCCCCATGTTTTATATATTTCATGTCTTAAATTGTGTAATCTGATAGCTAGCACTAAACTGCTAATGCAAGCATAAATTCTAAGCAGCAAAAGAATGGAAATAAAAGGAGTGGAAAGAAACAAACATGCCAGTCTTCTTTGTTCCCCAGAGCATCCTTTAAGGGTAGTGGAAGAGAGAGAGCTGCATAGATGTTTTCTGGCTGTAAGAGCCACAGCACAAATGCCAGGCAGGTACACCACTGGCTTTTAGCACTGAGCTAAACACAGGGTCCTCTCCACAGAGGCTAACTTGTACTCAACTGGTTACAGCCCCAGGAGAAAATAACCAGATAGAAGAATCCTAATGGTGACCTGGGATGCTGTCAGTGAGCAGCTGCCCAGGATGTGATGTCCAGAGTTTGGCCTATTCAATGCTGGCTTAACTTAACTTTTTTTTTTCCCCCCACCCCAGTAAGAACTGAGATGTAGCAACTCAAAGTAGATAAGCAGAAGCAGGGTCTGACAGCCACAGAAGGGCATGCTCCAAATCCCCATGACTCTTGAATGAAACTGTTATTTGGACCTACTGGTTCTGAGTATTTAATCTGTTCAAGCAAAGATCAGCAGGCCCCTGCACGCACTAATATGGCTCAGTCATCATGACCAGTCTTACCTACACTCACCATCATGAGCTTTGTAAGGCACAGGCTGAGATCTTGTGAGTTAGGAGGCTTAGTAAAAAACCCCAAACTACAGTAGCATAAAACAACTGAAGTAGCCAGCAGCCAGTCGAGCCTTCATTTAAAATTGCAAAGCTGAACTAAATTTCCTTTACAAGGTAGAGATAACTCTTGCTTTTGGAGTCTTTGGCACTCTGAGTGAATGTCTTTTGGTTACCTAAATAAGATCTGAATGAAGAAGTAATGGCTGCAGCAAAATACTTTTTCTTCAAGGTGTAAGAATACTTCACAGATTAGGCAAGAACACAGTAATTTTTTCTAAGTTATATAGATCAGTTATGGTTATCTTGGCAGTCTGAGGCTGATTTGTCATTGTTTCAGGTCTCCTACGGATGGACATAATTAAAAATAGTTATGGCCATGTACTTAGCCTTTCTCTCAGAAGAGACTGAAGAAACTTCACAGCTTTTGTGCTGGAGGGATTAGCTTACATGATGGTAAAGGTGTTTTTTACCTTAAGATAATATACATAATTCTGTTTCATAGCAGATGTAAAAATCTGTCCAGCAAAATTTTAAGTGGATTCTGAGAGAGGCAGTGAAAACAACAACAGCCTCAGCCATAAACAGGAACAAAGACAGCTTTTAAGTGCCCCTGGGACTGCAGGTCTCCGTTTCACTTGCACACAAAGATTACACTTCTAGAGCTATTGCTCTGTGGTGTTCAGCACCAGGGCAATTTGCCCATGACAAAAGCATAGCACAAGTTTAATTTTAATTTGCTAGGGCACATTTTAATTTTTCCATACCTGCTCAGTATTAATTAGCTACGCATGTAAATACTCTGCCCAGTTTCAATAGCTTTCTGTGGGGAAAGCTAATTTTTTTTTTTTCCCCACTAAAGAGTAGTCAACATAAAATCAGATTACAGAATTGCAAGAAAATATAATTTAAAAATTGCTTAAGTAGTAGAGACAATAAACAACACCTCTGTAATTTTCATTCTCAAGCGGTGGTTCTCTGACTGCAGTCCTTCTAGTCGAGATGTGCTAGTCTGATTGACGCTGGTGACCGATGTTGATGTTTTTGAATCTTCTTTCTTTTGATTTTGAGTGAACTGGAATCGTCTGTTCTGTGTGGCTGCATCTGGATTTGTCCTCAAGGTGATGAGCTGAAAGGTTTAAAAGCTGTAAGACATCCTGGCCGCGATTTCATTTTCGCAGCTATTCCTTTTGTAACCCAAAACGTTGAAAGGCAAAACAAGAGTTTGTGTTTCATAGAATCATAGAATGGGAAGGTTGGAAGGGCCCTCACAGCTCCTCCAGTTCCTGCCCCCTGCCATAGGCAGGGACACCTCCCGCTAGCACAGGTCACTCAAGGCCTCATCCACCCGGGCCTTGAACCCCTCCAGGGAGGGAGCAGCCACAACCTCCCTGGGCAACCTGTGCCAGTGTCTCACCACCCTCACTGTAAAGAACTTCCTCCTAACATCCAGTCTAAATCTTCCCTCTGCCAGTTCAAACCCATTGCTCCTTGTCCTGTCATTGCAAGATCTTATAAATAGTCCCTCCCCAGCCTTCCTGTAGGCCCCCTTCAGATACTGCCTCTCAAGCACACAATTTGGGAAAGTAACCTCTGCTCGAGATGATTTCTGAATAACTTTACAGAACATGTTGATCCAAAATGAATTTGCAAAGGGAAATGCTTAAAAACAAAACAAAAAAACCCCCAAAACACCCCAAAAAAGGGAAAAATTTGACATAAAATATATTTAACTGGATTTTAATTATGGTTAAAATATATTTTAATGTTTCATCAAACATATTTTTTTTTGCTTCATTGACATCTTTATGCTTCCAAAAGATATGTTCCTTCTTTTATTTGAAAACAAGCCCTTTCAGAGTTTCACCTGCAATTTCTCCTTCCCAGCTGTTACAAGTAACACTCAAGCAGAGAGAGGCATGAAGCAGTGAGTATTAACAGAGAGAACTCATGGGAGATTGCACTCTGGAGATACCAGAAACTTAATTAGGTTTTAGTGACCCAAAATAAACCAGATCTGTTCAAATAAATTAGATAAGCCACTTTAAAAAAGAAAATTAAAAAAAAAAAGAAAAAGGTTACCCTTAAACATATTTAATTTAAGCAAATATAAATAAGATTTAACACTCAGTGACAATGTGAAAATAGCACCTCCACATGAGGAGAGAAAACCACTAGCTGCCTGGAAAGGGGGAGAGAGCTTCTCGGATTACTCTGGAGAACATGGAATTTATGATTACTTGCAAAGCAGCACAGATATATATTTATATACAGGCAAAGGTGAAGGAGCTTCCTGCCCTGAGAGCTTAGGCAAGGCATTATAAAACCAAAGGTGCTGAATTGTCTGACAAAAGAGAAGGAGCAATCACTTTGTGAAGCACAGCACAGACAGGTTTTGTGGCATAGTCCCATTTTGGAATTAGGTTCTCTCCTTCTTCGGAGCATGAAACTGTTCTCAGGCTGCAGTGTCATGAAATAAAGACCCAACCTTTGACTGAGAGAGATCTGACTGACCAGGCACTGAAACACTCAGTCCCTGGCATGTTTCTACAGACCAAGTCTGCAGGTTGGGATGAAGCTTGTAGATAGTAAATTTCCTTTTTCAGGTAATGAAGGAGAAAACTGAGGCACTTAATGCCTTCTTCACCTTCGTCTTTACTGGTAAAACTTGCCTGCAGGACTTCCAGACCCCTATAACTCCTAAAGCAACTAAATACAACAAGTATTAATTGTATCACTGAGACCTAAGGAAGCTGGCTGAAGTTGTTGCAAGGCTACACTCAATTACATTTGGAAGGTGATGTTGATTGTGAGAAGTACCTGAGGACTGGAATAAAGAAAATGTCACAGCTGTGTTCAAGAGAGGTGAGAAGAAGGATCTGAGGAAATACTCCCTGGTCATCTTGACCACAGGCTACAGCAAATCAACCTGGGAACCACTTGCAAACATATTAAGAAGGTTGTTAGAAGCAGTTGTCATTGGTTTATGAAGGAGAATCCCTGCCTGATCAACCTGATAGTTTTCTGCAGTGAGGTGTCTGGGCTGGTAGACAAGGGAGAGAGTTTTCCTGACTTAGGCAAAGATTTCAACACTGTCTCCCATAATGTCCTCACAGTTAAACTGATGAAGTAGTGACTAGGTAAGTGGCCTAGTGAGGTGGATGGACAACTGAACTGACAGGCTCAAAGGACTGTGGAGGCCAGTCACAAGTGGTGTATCTCAGGGGCTCACGCTGGGAGCAACACTGATTAACATCTTTATTAGGGACTTGGGTGGTAGGAAAGAGCACTGTCAGCAAGTTTTCAGGTACTACTCAAAGAGAAGGAGGAGTTGACTGATACACTTGATGATTGTGTTGCTGTTCAGTGGTATGGCAGGAGACTGGAGATAGGGGTCAACAGGCATGTCCTGGAGCTGAGCAAAAGGAAATACCAAGTCCTGTCCTTGGGGAGAAAGAAATCCCAAGCACTCACTCAAACAGGCTGAGAGGTGTTTGGCTGGAAAGCAGCTTTCAGTAAAGGCACTAGGGATTGTGGTGGATATCAAATGGAACATGAGCCAGTAGTACCTTGGGCCAGCAGTAACCTTTCTACTCAGCCCTGGTGAGAGCAGATCTGGAGTGTTGTGTTCAGGTTTGGGCTTCTCAGTTCAAGTGAGATGTAACCATACTGAATAAAACACAGTGAAGGCCTGCAAAGATGTAGAGAAGAATTGAAGCCTTTATGATACAAGCAGAGGCTGATGATTGTTTAGATTTGACATTGAAGATATTGGAGGGGGACACATTATTCATGTTTATAAATATGAGATGGTGGAGAGTATGGAGCAGCACTCTTCTCAGTGGTGCACGATGAAAAGAAGGTAGGCATAAACTGAAAAGCAGGAAATGTCATTTAAACATCAGGAAAAAATTCATTATTCTACTCTTAAAGCATGGTCAAAAGCTGGTGTAGATGCTCAGAGAGGCTGGGGACTATTCATCCCTGGAGCCAGTCAAGACTACACTGTTCAAGGCCTTGAGCAACCTGCTGTAGCTGAGTCTTCCTAGAGCCCCTGCCAATCCTCTCCCCCATTTCTTTGACTGTAATTAGGCTGGTTGTAACCATGGTGTGTCTAACTCCCAGACCAAAAACTGCATTAAAAAGAAGTTAAAGGTGAAGAATGTTAATTACAAGCCTTCTTAAATTAGCAGGCAAAAGGGTGACAAGATAAAAGCTCTGCAATTTGATGTGGTCTAAGTTCAAACTGAATATAAGATAGAAGTAAAGCTATCCATCAACTGACTCATCTTCATCCTAGAGTTTATAGCTGAAGACTGGATGTTTTGCCTCAAGGAAACATGCTCTAATAAGTAAATTTACATGGTGTAGATTAGATGGAAAATTCCATGTGCAGTGTTGTTGGCTCTCACTGTACAAGGGATAGGCTTAGATAAGTTTTTTTGGGGGATGTTTTGGCCATAAAGACAGTGGAAACTGTTTCTTGCTGTCTCGCATTTCAGTTTCATCAAATAGTCAATGCTGATGATGTGCAAAGAGTCAGTACAAAGAGACAAAAAATGCCACCAACACATAAAATTGGTGTGTTAATCCTGACCCTCTGGGACTGATTTAGCCTTGTTGCTTTACAGGAAAGTGCAACAGAATGCCTTCATGCCATTGCAGCCAACAATGTATGCACTTGGTGGGCGACAAGAAGTGAGCACCATGTTCTGTCTCAAAAAGAGTGGAGCAGAAGAAACAGAAGGATGTGGAAGTTTGATAAACATGGAGAAACAAGGGAAAATTACTTAATGAAGAGAGAAGACATTTTAGGATTGCTTCTTTTAAAGAAGTGATGGGCATGCTGAAAAATACTATAGACATGTTGGCCCTTAAAAAGATAATTAGACAGAACAGTTAACTTCTAACAGGCAAACTTACACATAATGTATGTTGGAATTCTGCAGACTGCTTCTACAAGGGATCCTTGAATTCACAAATCTGTAATAGTTTTAAAAATCTTCATATAGTTTTTGGTTGGAGCACAAGAATGTCAGAGTTACTGTAAGCAGGATGTAGTATAATGGATATCAACACTGGTGGTTGAGGATACCTTTCAATGGAGACAGCAATGAGCATATTTTTCCTGATCTACCTTACTCCACTTGGGACTTTGCTCATGTGTTTTTGAGGCATTTGGTGCTGAATGAAATGGCAGTGGATGAGGTGGACATTTAACTGGAGAAGTATAGTAATTGCCCTGTTGTAAATAAATAAGATTAGCAGAGCTGACAAGAATGGCAGGAGAAATGTCATGTTTCATTCCCTAGTTTGCCTACATCCTTACACAGTTGCCTGTTTAGATTTATAACAGGACCGTGAGGCAAAATTGCATTCCAACACTGTTGGCCCAGGAGGCTGCTGAAGATTATTCACATGGAATGTGTTTTACTCTGTACAGCAGAGAGGTACTCACCTGGGCCAAACCCACACTACTGCTTTCATCTCTCTGGCCACAGTTTAATAAATGAAAAAGTGCAATCTTCATTATCATTTCCTTGATGAGCCACAGGCTTCAGTATGTCAGCGGTGACCTTCCTATATCACCAAAATTGTACTGACTGCACAATTGTTAGGGGGAAAGATTTGGTGTCTCTCTCACACTGACACCTTACCTAGATGTACAAACTGGATGGTGTCAGATCTAATCTTCTGTGGGGTCCAGACAGGCTATTGTGAAATCTGTGCTGCAGTGAGTTGCAGGAGAGAGAGCACTTGCCAGCTGTCCTGCTGTTACCGTGGCACAGCATGGCAAGAAGGATAGGAGGGCAAAATATCTGAATGTATGAAGAACTCTGTGGCTGTGAAAGCACTCACGTGGGCATTGGAAATGCTGCATTCTGCCTCTTGCTTCAGTCTCTCTTTTTTTTTTTTTCCAAATACCTTATGCAATGGCCATTTAAAATGCAAAATAGCTAAGCACTTGTAAACCTGACAAAACAGGGAATGAGATTAAATCCGTGATGCTGTCCGAGGACAGGCTGAGAGAGTTGGGGCTCTGCAGCCTGGAGAGGAGAAGGCTTCCAGGAGACCTTAGAGTAGCCTCCAATATCTGAAAGGGGCCTACAGGAAGGCTGGGGAGGGACTATTGACAAGGTCTTGCAATGCCAGGACAAGGGGAATGGGTTTGAACTGGCAGAGGGGAGATTGAGACTGGATGTTAGGAGGAAGTTCTTTACAGTGAGGGTGGTGAGACACTGGCACAGGCTGCGGAGCACAGAAGCACCCAATGTGATCTTTGATCATGTTGGGTGATTCTGTGCTCCACAACCTCCCTGGAGGTGTTCAAGTCCAGGTGTTCAAGACCTTGAGTGACCTGTNGGCTACACTTCATGTTTGTATTTTGAATAGAAAGAACTGAGAGAAAAAAAAGAGGGGAGGGGAATTGAGGTTTAAAAGGAAAGCAGATGAAGGGGTTAAAAAGGAAATGGAAAAGCCATTTCAGAGCCTGTGGCAGCAGAAAAGGATGGGCAGAGGAGCATGAAAGCAAAGGGGCAGAAGAGCATGTCATGGCATTAAGAATATTTTCTCTTTGAAGAGAGTTCTGACACTCTGTGGAGGTATTTTTGGCATCGGTTTTAATATGCGTTTTCATACAGCTTACACACTTCCATCTTGCAGTATTTCAAAGTCCTTTCCATATTTGTGAATGTTGCCTGAATTTAGAATAAAGTTACAATATTCCCCTAAGATCCAGGATAAAAATATGACTGTAAATGTCTGTACAACTTTAAAATATTTGAGAAGTGAATCTCAGAACTTCTAAAAATATCCCAGTTAGTTGGTCCTGGAGAACAAATTTCTCTGCTGGTTTGCAGATCAGAAGTCACCTCCTATTGCTGCTCTGCATCTCTAACTTCTTTCAGAGGAAACAATGAGATAAATTTATTAGTTTGTTCTTTCTACACACACAGTTCTTGGTCCCCCTATTAGAATGATCTCTAGGGATGCCACGTAGCACCAGAACCTATTCAGTATAACTTGCTCAATATATTGACTGAACGTGAAGCAGTAAAGAGTCTCACACTTTATGTCATTACTCATTTCCAAAACCTGACTCCAGAGGAGGCCTTGAGTGACCTGTACTAGTGAGAGGTGTCCCTGCCTACGGCAAGGGGTTGGAACTAGATGATCCTTGAGGTCTCTTCCAACCTTATCATTCTGTGATTCTATGATTCTATCTTGTCTCTTGCCTTCCAGATGTTTCAGATATCCAACTGCATGCATATCTGATTTGGAATGATAAGCCAGGATTATGCAAGGCACTTAAAATTAATGCAATTATATATTTTACTTCAAAATATCAAATACATTCCTAAGAATTTAAAATTTTGCTCAAGCAAGCTTATGTAGAACTCAGTTTTCCCTTAAATGAGGATGACAGAAGCACAGAATGACAGAATGTCAGGGGCTGGGAGGGACTTCAAAAGCTCATCCAGTCCAAACCCCCTGCCAGAGCAGGATCACCTAGACCAGATCACACAGGAACACATCCAGGCAGGTCTTGAATATCTCCAGAGAGGGAGACTCCACAACTTCCCTGGGCAGCCTGTTCCAGGGTTCTGTCACCCTCACAGGGAAAAATTCCTCCTGATGTTTACATGAAACTTCCTCTGCCTCAACTTGCACTCCTTGCCCCTTGTCCTGTCATTGGGCATCACCAAGAAGAGCCTGGCTCCAGCCTCCTGGCACTCATCCTTTCCATATATATACACATTAATGAGCACAGCCCTCAGTCTCCTTCTCTCCAAACAGTCCCTCCTCCTAAGGAAGATATTCCAGTCCCTTAATCATTTTCATGGCTCTGCACTGGACTTTTTCAAGCAGTTCCCTGTTGTCATACTCATGTCTAAAACTTTGCAAGTGAAATGATCAAGTTCTAAGTCTCTCTAGGTAGGTGTATTCTTAGTTCTTCCAGCAATGCAGAACAAACACATTCTCACAGCCCAAGAGAGCAAAAGGAAAGTGTATACCTCCCCATCTGTGCCTCAGGGAGTCCATTAATATAGCAGTTAATACACCTTCAGTGTCAGCATTCACAGCATACATGTACTGTCATAGCTGAATAGAGAATCACAGAACCACAGAAATATCCAGGTTGGAAAAGACCCTCGGGATCACCAAGTCCAACTGATATCCAACTGATAAACCATATCCCCAAGCACCACATCTAAATGATTTTTAAACACATCCAGGGTTAGTAACTCAACCACTGCCCTGGGCAGCTCATTCCAATGCCTGACCTCTCTGTGAAAACACTTTTCCTAATACCTAATCTAAACCTGCTCAGTCGCAGCTCGAGGCCATTCCCTCTTGTTCTATCACTAATTACCTCTGAGAAGAGACCAGCACCAACCTCTCCACAGCAGCCTTTCCTTGTAGTCAGCAATGAGGTCTCCCCTCTGCCTCCTCTTCTTCAAACTAAGTACCTCAGAGGTTTCAACCTAGCTGACCCTATAGCACGCCAGTGAACTGAAAATTCTTATTGTTTGGTAGGTACAGAAGCAGAGATCCTGATTACCTTGCTAAGGCACATAAGACACGAGGCAGAGTATTTGAAAAGACCATGAAGTTTTACATATTAAATCACTAAAACAATGTAGAAGGAAAAGTCCAGACACATGCTAAACAAGTTCACCTACCTTAGGTACAAACACAAGGCAGAGTGTGATGGTGCTGCAGAATATGATGACTAAAGCAACGATGCAGAACTGCACATTGGGTTGGTCCCGAGTGAGGAAGGAAACAGCAGCCCCAATAATGCACATTATTCCCACGTTGTATACACTCATTCCAATGTACTTGCTGTCATTCAAAGCAGGAATGCTCACATTTCGTGTCTCCCAGGCTAGGAAACACCCAAATAACTGAAATGGTAAGAGAAGGGGGGAAAAAAACAATTCGTAAATATGTGAGGAATTGGCTCACACCCAGAAAAAATGTATTCATTTTAAACTGATTCATTTTCCAGCTTGACAAATATAGGCAATTATTACAACACAGAGATACACCTCTACCTTTTACCCAGTGCCTAATTACCTTGTTTGTTTGGCTCACTAGGACAGAGTCCTGCTCTCACAAGAAGAATGTGAAACTTGGAATCAGTTTTGGGGGGACCAAATTTCTCTAAACATGATGGCTCTCTTTACTTCATACTTCCAGTAATTTTCAATGACAGTACCTCATGTTTGTTTTCAAGGACTCCAGCACAGATATAAAGTGTATTGTTCTTTCAGTGATTTTTAGCAGCTGTTCTCAGTATACTGCTCTGAATCCAGCCATTCATTGCAGGATTATCACCTACATCAATAAACAGCCCTGCCAAGATCTGTCCCATGGGAGACAAATACACAATGTAGAAAGTGTCACCCTAGTTGTTCAGACTGCAATTATGAACTCTTTTATTATAGTGGGAGATGGTAATGGCCTTTCAATTGCAGTTGTCAAATCTGGCATCAAACATTCCTGTGGCAATTTTTTTAATTTACTTTTTTCTTTTGTCTATTTTTAAGTTTTAGCCCTTTTGTTCTTTGCAATATGCTTTTGCAGTTAGCAGGGGAATGTCTTTAGTCTAAGAAGGCCATTTTCATCCTTTGATATTTAATTAGACTTTTCTACAACGTGGACTGCTGCAAGGATTTTTTTCTTTCTCTTGCATTCCTCATAGAAATTCTGGCAACAGAGTAAAACCATGAAAAGATGTTGTAAATAGGCAACTCAGCCTACAGTCTAGGCAAAGCATGGGAAGAGTTTATAGTGCCCTGGGAAGAATAGTTGACAGCAGATTGTATTAGAAGGGAAGGGAAGGATAGAGAGAAGAACCACTGCTGAGACCCAGGACATGGAGTTTGTATTTTCTAGCTTTCTCTGATCACACTGCAGAGACAGACAAGATGGAGAAATGAAAAAAATGCACTTCCATTGGCTTTGGTATCTTTCCTCCTAGGACATCACATTTGTTCACTGCCAGGTCATGAAGATAATCTTCTTATCTTTGCAACTGAAACTCATGTAGTAATCCATGAAACCAGAGGGCTATGATGATTTAATTTGGGGAGTAATTACAGTTGCCTAGTAAAAAAAATAATTACTTCTGCTTTTTTCCTGTAGGAAAAAGCATTAAGAATTTCAACAGCCAATGACATGGACCAGAAGAACACTGTCTGCCAGCCAAGCACAAGAGATTTGGGAAGAGATTTATGTTTGCTATACAAATTCTGTTTTGACCCCATGTGGTTTCAACTGTAGTGGCAATTGGTCATTAAAACCTGCAAATGGCCTCAATTATTTACATAGTTTTTACCTTAACTAACAATGGCAACAAACCCAATCATTGGTGACTCAGCTCCTTTGCACTCCCGCAGAAAGTAGCAGGCTGCAGCCACCTGCCTGCTCGCCCAGGCACCGCAAACCAGGACCTACTGCCAGGCTTCCAGCCCTGCCCTCCCATCGCTGAGTTTGTCTGCCAGCTTACTTCAGTGTCTTACCTGCACCACATGTTACCCTGTGGCATGCTCATAAGCAGACCTGGTGGAAAGGCTTTGACAGGTTAGGTATCTACTCTCACCCATGGACTGTGACAGGCTGGAGGTGCTGTCTAGTCCAGCCAAGCTTCTTTCTCACCCAATTTCTAATGCTGCCATCACTGTTGCAATCCATATCTAGATATGCAGACTGGGATGGCCTTTCCCTGAAACAGTAGCAATATTCCCTACTTAAGTCTAAAGCAATCCTTACCTAAGTCTTCCATGACACCAAAGTCTTAAGCAATCCTTATTAAAGTATTCCACCACACCATTCCCACCCTGTCACTTCCAGATGCTTCTATAGGATATAGTCTTAACCAGGGCACTCCCTTGCTTCCTTGTCACAGATTTGTTTTACACATCTGCCTGAGTAGAACTAGAGTCCACACCTCTCTCCAGTGTGTTACCTCTTCCCATGCCCTTCCTAGCAGCCTAAGAATTATGGGAAGAAAAGCAGCAGCTGCAGGTGGAGCATGGGATAAAGCTGCTCTTGAGGAGTCTCAGAGCCATTCAGGTAGGGCAGCTGGACAAGCCATTTGTCAAGATGGGTAGTTCTGTGCCAGAGAAGCAGCTTGTCCTCCATTACATTTTCAGAGCCCCTCAGGTAACCAAGCTGATACTTCCAATAAAGAAAGATGCAGGCAGCACTCCTCTGCCAGTCTGGCACAGTGCACAGGCAGAGCAGGAAATGTACAGACCCCCTTACAAGCTCTGCAAAGGTCAATCACCCACTGCATTGTCCTGGCTGCACTGGGCACCTACACTGGTGATACCTTTTTTCAGGATGAATATCCAATAGACCCTCCACCAGCTCAGTGGCTGCCTGTTCCACATTCCCTGAGCTGCCAGTGCTGTGCAGCTCATCTCTGCAGCAGTTTGCTGTTTCCTGAATGACAAATAGGCTGGTCTGGGATGAACTGCTTTGAGGGGTAGAACAAATCCTTGTGTGCATGTCTACATCATGTTTTTAAAGGGAGGAAACTGATTAACCATAAAGAAGATTTCTGTCTTCTCCCACTATCAATTAATTATTAATGAGATTTTTTAGGGTTGGAGGCCACCCCTTCCTCTCCTTCACTTCTCCCAATATGAACAGATTCCCATTCCAAAAGCATTATTCTGGGAATACAGCCAACATACTTAAATGAGGCCAGCAGTTATTACAAATAATGGGCATGAATTTATAGCTAAGGCTGTTATAAAGCAATCTAAAACATCAATTATAATGGGAAAAGATAATAGGAACAGTTTTGGGGGGGTTACGGCTTGGCCCATTCTCATTTATAATTGAGGACAGCATGGAAAATGGCTAAGGATCTTCCAGATGAAAGGAAGATCTTTATTTGTATCATAACTAAAGAATGGGGGAGGCTCTTGCACCAACTGGGTTCCCTTAGAGTGATGCACTATCAATTCAACAGCATTACTTTAGATTTTTATTGGCATGTTGGGGGAAATGCTTACTTCAGGAAGACAGCTCTCCCTTTCTAAAAGCTGCAGGTCATCTTTGAGACTCAGACTGATCAAAGCTGAGAGTCTTCTGCACCTGCTGCCAGGGTGGTGGTGATGGCTCCTTGTTTGCCTGCTATGGGTTCCTGCAGGGCTCTGAGGGATTGATAAGATTTCTCCTCTGAGAAAAGCCTTTCTGAGGAAACACAGCACTTTGCTTTCCCTCCACCTGCCTTTCTTATTGTTCCCCTTCCTGAGGCTCAGCCAACGTGCACAAACAAAAAATTCCTTTTTATGACTGGAAACCCTGAAAATCATGAATATGGCTTGGTTGAGAAACAACCAAGCAGATGCTGTCAGTGCAAGGTCTGTGATTCCTTGACAGCTTTTGAATATGAAACTTACGAGCTCCAGTTGAAAACAGGGACACTCAGCACCCCAGTTCAGCTGCTTTTTACTCCTGGTACCTAAACTTTAAATGTCAATCTTCCCCAGCTACATAAATCACATTTCTCATTACACTTGAGCATATCTAAGTCTTGAGACAGCTGTGTAGTTTAAAGGCTATTTGATATTTAAGGCTGCCTGCTGGGATTTGCAGTGCAGTTGTCTCTCCTGTGTTTCCTGGAAGGCTCACGCTGGTAAGGGCTTCTTCCCCCCCAGTGGCAGACATCAAGACAGTGATGCTGGTGAGAACTACTGCATAGCTTTGGCTTTGGACAACATGACACAACTTCAAATTTTGCCTGAGCTGTGTTCACTAGCCCAGAGTTGCAGTGGTCTTTAGAAGGAGCTCTCAAACTCCTTTCAGAGCTCTCAGATCTCATGTATTGAAAGACTAACAGGCTTAATTACTTAGGTACAGGCATGGAATATTAGTTCTGATCTCCACTGAGAACTTTGATTAAACAATCTTTAGAGAAGGTGTACATGAGCACATCAGGATGGAGGCAGGTGACTCTTAGCAGTGCTAGTGTGCTAGCACAGACTGGGAGAGGGGAGGCACTCATTTGTCCTCACTTTTATAGCAGCTAGCTTAGGCAGCTCCTTGTTGACAATTCAGTTCCCATCCTGAGGCTCCTGTGCATCGCGGAAGAGGTTGAAATAACTCAGGCCTATGTATTCTCCTGCAGAAAGCAGCTATCCAAAAGTTAAGGAGCACAACATCCTACTGTCAAGTCTAATTGTCTACTTCAAATTTGGGCATCTCCACCAAGGACACATTGAGCATGCAATTAAGAAGGCTTCCTACACTGTTAGTTACTAACTTCAAGCCTTTTCCCATTTTGGTCTACTAAGAAATGTACTTGCTGATGTCAAATGTGTCATAAAATACTGGTTTGGGTTTTCTCTGAAGGTGTGGGCTGTACAGGCAAACTTGGTTTGTTTCACCTTTTGTTTGAGGGTAAGCAGCTTCCACTTGACTTTACAATGATTTAGAGTGTTGTGTTTGTAGCAGCTGATAGGGTGTAGGTATAGGTAGCTGTAGGTTCAGGCTGTGTTGTCAGTGCACCTAAAAATGCTGTGAGACAACCACTGTATAAATCTGAGGAAAAGAGTATCTGAAGACAACAGGATTATTGATGTGACTGAAGATAGAATTTTGGTCACAAAGAGAAATCTGTATTAAAGTCTTAGAGACATAACAGGACTATGGAGAATACAACATTAGTGTTTAAAAGGAAACCTTTAGTTTTTAAAAGCTTTGTACAGACTAAATTGCAATATCTGGGAATATAGTTAAAGTGTTTGCAGCTGAGAACATTTGGAAAATGCTTTTAGAAACTTTGCTAACTGGTTAATTCTAAATCTTGTTCACCAAAAGTACTGCTAAACAGAGAGACAATTACTTACTGATCCATACTATACATAAATACAATCAAGTGTCTAATTTGCTGTGGGACTGCATAGACTGGCAGATGACAGGGAGGAAATTATTTATCCTCCTATATTTCTTCTTGCCATGTACTGCCCTTAAACCATTTTGTCTACATATTTTACTTCAAAGTCAGGTCTGCTTGTACTTTGAACGTGGCTTACAAGCAGTGTTAGGAAAGAGAGATAAAGAAAGAAAATTATACTGGGGATATCAGAAAAGAGCAGGGAAATAGCAGAGGGAAAAGGCTCCCATCCTGTCAGAAGTTATACTTGCCAATAACTAGAGAGTAGGCTTTTGTAAAGATCATATATTGGACCAGCAGCTTTGAAGCTAATTACTGTATTGTAGTAGCACTTAGTGAGCTCACTTGTGGATCACAGCCCTGCTGTGCTGCATGAAAGAAAAAAGGTAAGCCTTTATTCCAGAGATCTTACATATGCCTGTTCTCATTTTGCTTGGAGTTTGCTGCTTTTGTTTTGCTTTGGTTTTTTTTTTTTTTTGGTGATTTTTGTTTGTTTGTTTGATTGGGTTTTGTTTTGTTTTGTGTTTTTTGGTCTTTTTTTCTGGTTTATTAGTTTTTTTCTTTTCTTTTTTTCCTTTTTGTCCTAACTAGGAGGCTTCTCCTCCTGCCACCCCTCAAAACAAAGGAAGTTCTGGGCTGTGGCCCATGAACACTTCTAGGTCTGAAGGAACTGTGAAGCTGGAGCTGTGAATTTTCCTATTCATGTTCATTCATTCAATCCAGATCATTACACACAGAGGCACATTTAGTTTCAGCCAAATGGCTGCAGGTTTTTTCAACGAGAATTTTCAAGACTAAAAAAACCCAACCCCCACATTTTGATTTTCAGGTTTTCACTGGAGAATTGGGCAGTAAAATACACTAAGCAGTTTTCAGGAAGACGTATAGAAAATTGATTATTGTTTAAATTGCCAGCAAACAGAAAGACAAACTACCCCTTTGTAGATCATCTGCATTCATAGCTGGTACAATCCAACATTACTATCACTGATGTGGTATGAGTCAGCTATGTAGTAAAATTTCAGAGTTGCTCTGAGTAGCCAGGACTAAAGGGATATTTCTGTTGAACATTAGGATAATAGCTACCTATCTTTTTATTTGCAAGATCTGATATTCACTACTCAGCTGAAGGTCTTGGCAAATCCCTTTATGCTGCAGAGCATTTGGCATGGTCCTGTGCAGGGCAAGATGGGACAGCAGTGGCACAAAGCTATGGACACTAACATG
This sequence comes from Ramphastos sulfuratus, assembly GCA_013399055.1. Classification (NCBI taxonomy): domain Eukaryota; kingdom Metazoa; phylum Chordata; class Aves; order Piciformes; family Ramphastidae; genus Ramphastos; species Ramphastos sulfuratus. The sequence goes on from WBNM01041692.1 coordinate 21,523, forward strand.
CATTCAGATATAATTTTCCACTTAATACTTCAGTCTTGTGAATCAACAGGTTAATAAAATATTTTCCCTTCTTTCTATCCAGACTATTGAAATTCATCCTGTGAAAATTTGGCTTAGCCATGTCATACATTATAGTAACTACAACAAAAGCACAGTTGGTTATTAGTGAATATCCATTTATAATAGTTTTGTATTGTCTGCAGCACAAGACTGCCACGGATAATCATGACACTGTAAAATGATTAAATGTCTCTGATAAAAACAAGGGTGTGCTACAATTTAAATCTGTTTATGCTCTACAAAAACTGATTTCAAGAGACATGTGGCTGCTCCCTCCCTGGAGGTGTTCAAGGCCAGGTTGGACGAGGCCTTGAGTGACCTGTGCTAGAGGGAGGTGTCCCTGCCTATGGCAGGGGGTTGGAACTGGATGATCCTTGAGGTCCCTTCCAACCTTACCATTCTATGGTTCTATGTAAGGATATACTTCAATGTCTGCAATATTTTAAGAATGTTTTTGAAGATTCCTTATGGCCATAGTAGGGAAAATGTATCCTGCATAATTGTATGGTTTTGGATGCTAAAACAACCAATCTTTCATTAAAAATACAAGAAATACCTGGTACCACTACAACCCCAACCATAAAGCCTGACTGTCTCCCTCTCTAGCAATTTTAAGATGGGACAGATGGGCTGGTGCTAAATCCACCATAAATATGAGTTGGAATCATACAAACTAATTGAGAAGGCAGCAGTCCCTTTCTCTAAGTACTTAATCATGAAGGGAATTAGGAAAGGATGAAAAGTCAATGTGTTAAAAATGGAAGGTACTTTCAGAAAATAATCAGGAATTTTAACATGATTTGGAGACTCTTCTGTTTTTGTATCAAAAAAAAAATTTGATAAGGTTATCAATTAATAATAGGCATTGCTGATATAGTATCATAAAATAATTGGGAGGGATTTGAAGAAATCTTCTAGTGTAACCTCCTGCTCAAAAAGCAGGCTGAGCTGTGAGGTCAGACCAGGCTGTTGATAGCATGATCTAGTCTGGTCTTGAAACCTTCCATGGATGAAGGTTGCATAACCTCTCCAAACAACCTGCTCCACTGCTTCATTTTCCTGAAAAAAAAAAAAAAACCAAAATGAAACAAAAAAACCCCAAACCAAACAAAAACTTTATATCCAGTCTACATCAAGCAGATATAGTAGAATGGCAAAAATGAAGAGCAGATGTTACAGACCACAGGTGCAGTGCTCATAGGCAGCTCCTGGGCTACATGTATGGAGAGAACTTAAGCCCCTGAAGTGGTAGTAAGAAGCCAGAGATGCTGAACCTGCCCATCAGTACTACTGGCAGGTGTTTGAACACTGCTACTGCCCAGGGTTCTGCTTCTGTGCACACTAGCAGCAGCCTGGCCTCTGGCTGGCTACTGCTTACTGGTGCCTGTCACACACCAACCTCCACTGGAATTAAGAGGCATTTTAGGATGGTGAAGACCACAAACCCTGCCAGTTTGCTCTGCCCTCCTGTCCACTGAGGAGCACCAGATGCTGACTGAAGACTGGCCACTGACTGCAGCCCAAACTCTAAACCATGGTACTCAAATCCTGTTTGCAAATCCACTTCCAAGTACATGAGAACATTGGAAAAGGAATCCTAGAATCAATGGTAAGGTTGGAAGGAGGCCTCAAGAATCATCCAGTTCCAACCCCCTGCCATAGGCAGGGACACCTCCCACTAGCACAGGTCACTCAAGGCCTCGTCCAACCTGGCCTTGAACCCCTCCAGGGAGGGAGCAGCCACAACCTCCCTGGGCAGCCTGTGCCAGTGTCTCACCACCCTCACTGTAAAGAACTTCCAGTTCTTCGAATGCTTATGGATTAGCCACCAAAGCAAAGGAAGCTACTGGGGAAGGGAGCAGGGGAAGTAACAGGACTGTTTACAAGCAGCAACTGAAAGATGTTTGGGTGTATGCTGTAAAAAAGCTTTCCTTACCTTGAAATAAATTTGTTTGTTGTGGAATTTAAAACAAGCAAGCAAAAAAAAAAACCAAAACAAACCTGTCTGAAGACTAGACAGAATGTAACAGAAGCTAAAAAGAGGAAATTCCTAATATTGGTTATGAATTCAACTTCTAAAATAGTTCTAATGGAAAGGGAAGTTAAAGACATAGTGGAAAATCAATGGTTAGCAGCAATAATAGAATTCATAAGGACTTCTAAAAATATATGTGGAGAAAAAAAGAATAGTAGTAATGATTCATGCCTGGGAAGATAACAAATTCAATAGTAATGATGCATGGTAAGATATGCTTAATGAATATTTCTGTCCTATATTTATATAGAGCTGGAGTAATGCCTTCATGCCTTGCAAAACCAGTGAAATGCAGCTAAGTTCAGCAGTAAGTGATTTCTTGAAAACCCTGTCACCATAAACTGCTGCAATTAGAGAGATCTGGCATCTTGCATGCAGGAATTTTAGGAATTGATTTAGAAGTTGCCTGGACTGCTGGAATTAACTGTTGATATTTATTGGAATTCTGGCAAAGTTCTACTTAAGATATAAAGAGGCCATATGGGAAAAGAAAAAAATGGAACATCTTCAGTGATTACAGAGCTATTATGGTAATTTCTATCCCAAGCAAATAAATGAAATGGCTGATACATGAATGCAGGCAATAAATCACACACACAAAAAAAAAAAAACCAAAAAAAAATCCCCCCACCAAAAAACAAAGAAAAAAACCCACAAAAAACCAGAGGTAGCATTATAACTTAACTTTTTTTCCCAATGAGATTGCAAGACTGAATACAGATAATTACATTTACACAGTTTACTTGGATTTCTCTGTAATGTTTGCCTTAACACTACTGTTGTTCAAAAATATATTACAAAATCAATTAAAAAACATTAAACTGGTTGACATCAAGGTGACAGATCTCAATATGTAACTATTAATGAGAAGCTAATGAAACTGGGTAGGTTTCCATAAGTTCCTAAGCTAATACTGCCCCATATCTGCATATTGACTTAAAAGAGGCTGCAATATGTCTGAAAAGGAGCAGAGGAAGCAAAGGTGGAGAATGGCAAACAATTACTGGTTGTCATTTCCACAGAATCACAGAATTAACCAGGCTGGAAAAGACCTTTGAGATCACTGAGTCCAACTGATAGGTTGGACCTAACACCTTCTAATTAACTAACCCATGGCACTAAGTGCCTCATTCGGCCTCCTTTTAAACACCTTCAGGGATGGGGACTCCACCACCTCCCTGGGCAGCCCTTTCCAATCACCCTTTCCGTGAAGAGCTTCCTAACATCCAGCCTAAACCTGCCCTGGTGCAGCTTGAGGCTGTGTCCTCTTGTTCTGTCACCGTGTGCCTGGGAGAAGAGATCAATCCCTGCCTGGCTACAACCTCCCTGCAGGTAGTTGTGCAGGGCAATGAGCTCTGCCCTGAGCCTCCTCTTCTGCAGGCTGCACACCCCCAGCTCCCTCAGCTGCTCCTCATAGGGCTGTGCTCCAGCCCCCTCACCAGCCTTGGTGCCCTTCTCTGGACACCTTCCAGCACCTCCTAATGAAGTAAGATTTTTGGAAAGGTCTCAGAAAGTTTGGCCAAGCCTCAGGTAGTTTGCCTAGAAAGGAAGACATCAGCTCATCTTAGAGAATATGGGATGACATATGCAAGACTCAGCAAGGTTCAAAGTTTGGAGGTCAGAGCTTATAGTGGTTGAAGGCTTATTGGAATATTCTAATAAGAGAAATTAGATCATTGGTTGCAAAAGAATAATAAAGTCTGTATCATTCATTGGCTTGTTAAGAAGTATAAAAAGCCAATGTACACATTCATTGGTTTGCTAAGAGGTACAAAAATCCAATGTATAAACAATTCATTCTTTGCTTTTGGGCACTGGATCTCTTCACTTCTCTTTCTAATCTCTTCCACTAACCTTGGCTGACCAGGTAACACATAAGCCTTGCTGGTTGGTTGCTGTCTGAGGAGAGAGAAGGTGGTGTGGGCCCTTCCTGGGCTTTTTCCAGAGGGGAAGATTGGATTTCTGTATTATTTCTAAATTGTATGTAATTGTAAATACATATAAATATATTGTGCATATATGCTTGTAAATTCAGCTTTGCTGTAAACAGAGCTTTATGCTATTTCCAATCTGTCTGAGCTGGTCTGGCAGATTTCAATTTGGGGTGAGGGGGAAGTTCCCCAACCCACCACAAAGCTATACAAATTCAATTTAATGGCTAGAAAGCTGAATGAAGCAGAGGACTGTTTCAGATTTGAAATGAAGATTAAACATAATACTAAAGATACATTGTAGATTAATTAATACTTTATTTGGCTTCATAAATCACAGAGCTGTGTTGTGCAGTATATCAACTGTGGTGACCAAAAGAGAATGTCAGAAAATGAATCATTAGAAGAAATGAAAATTCTTATTCTTAGCAACCATTACCAAGTCCCATGATGCATGTGCATCAGTTTTTCCTATCTCCACTATCTCCACCATGAAATACTGATGTTTGCATCCTTAGCAAGGTTAAAAAACCTGTGTATCAGAAGTGCTCTGTAATATTAATTACAGCTTAAAAACTCCTCAATTAACACAGAGTAAACATAGGATTTGATATGCAGAGCAACAGCTGAACTGAAATTATACATTGGCCTTGAAAGCCTGTTTCTCAGTAGCTGAATAATAGCTAACTGGCATAACACATCAGCAATGCAATGAAAATTCCAACACACCTTGAGTCTAATGTTAATTAAACCCAGTGTAAGGAAGAGAAGAATCAGACTGTAGACAAGCCTAGTGTATGGTTAATAAGAAAAGTGCTCTAGAGGAGTCCACTCCATCATTAATCTGGTTTTGTTCTGTCTGACATAAAAAAACCAAACATTGTACCTCTCAGAAAGATGTTAGTGCACCCTGGCAAGATTAAGATGTGATTTCTATCCTCCTTTGGAATGTATGAAACAAAGGTACCTTTCAGACATATCTACAACATCAGACATCAAAATGTAGACATACTGCAACTGGAGGTCACCATGTACACACAGACAGACCTTAAAGTTCTGTGTAGCCTTTTAGGAGCTGAATGTGAGATAGGAAAAACCTGAAGTCGTTTATCACAGAATGACAGAATGTTAGGGGCTGGAAGTGATCTCAAAAACTCATCCAGTCCAACCCCCCTGTCAGAGCAGGATCACCTGCACCAGATCACACAGGAATGCATCCAAGCAGGTCTGGGACATCTCCAGAGAGGGAGACTCCAGAACCCCCCTGGGCAGCCTGTTCCTGTGTTCTGTCACCCTCACAGGGAAAAATAAATTTCTCATGTTTACATAAAACTTCCTATGCCTTATGTGTGATGGGACTTAGCTGTGGATAAAGGCAAGATTTAGTAGTTGTCTTTCTCTTGTAACCAGTCCTGAGGAATCTGAATTCAGTAACTGAGAAGCAGTTAGTGTTTCCTCAAAGGCAGTCAAAGAATCATGAATCTGTCAATGCTGGTTTGCTTTAACACAGAAGACAGCTGTGCCTCCTGCCTTGCCTTACTTCCCCTTGCCTTGCCTTCCCTGCACTTCTGTTCACTGCATCAGTGGATTTCAGCCACCAGGATGGGCAGTATTGCTTTGTACCTTTGAGCCAATAGGTCATGGTGAATAATGAGCCATTTTGAGACAAGAGGTCGTTGTGAAGAATTTTGACCTGAGTAGACCATTAAGCCATTTCACCTGAAATATTGCATGGTGCTGCAATCAGCAACACTAGCTACTTAGTTTGGAGTATGTTAAATTAGAGGTATTTTATTATTACAAACTTTGACATTTCATATTAGATAAACCTTTATAAAATGATGCAGTAACATGAGAGGTTCTGGGTTTAGTTCTGAAGATAAAATATGTGTAGCATACAGAAACACCTTTGGTGATGAGATAAAATACATCAGTCCTGCCGTCCTCATATAACTCAGCATAGCAATTATTTAAGTGATTCAAAGGAGTATCTTCCTTTTTCATGTGTAGCAATTCCTGTGATAAAAGGGCACTGGAGTAATAAAATGTGTATATTTCATTCTTGGTTATGAAACACTGTCTGTCTGAAATAATGCAAAATGGCATTTGCAGACTCAAGCAGAGTCACACATCTTGTAGAAAACAGCCCAGCACATATGCCAACCAACCAACCTAGGGCAAAAGACTAGTGAGGACCAATGCAGTTTGATTACTGTCCAGCATGACTCAAACTTGAAAAACAATTTAAAGAAAATTACCTGGGAATGGATTTTTTAAATAGATAATATCATTTAGAGAATAGATAATATCATTCTCCAGGCTTTTCAGCCTGGAGAAGAGAAGGCTTCCAGGAGACCTTAGAGTAGCCTTCCAGTATCTGAAGGGGGCTCCAGGAAGGCTGGGGAGGGACTATTGACAAGGGCTTGCAATGCCAGGACAAGGGGCAATGGGTTAGAACTGGCAGAGGGGAGCTTGAAACTGGATGTTAGGAGGAAGTTGTTTGCAGTGAGGGTGGTGAGACACTGGCACAGGTTGCCCAGGGAGGTTGTGGCTGCTCCCTCCCTGGAGGTGTTCAAGGCCAGGTTGGATGAGGTCTTGAGTGACCTGTGCTAGTGGGAGGCATCCCTGCCTATGGCAGGGGGTTGGAACTGGATGATCCTTGAGGTCCCTTCCAACCTTACCATTCTATGATTCTATGATTTTCCCTCTTTAATTTTTAATTTAAAACATCATTGAAGTTAATTTTGAAATAAAAAAAAAATAACCCCCAATTCACCCTTTGAATCCTTCAGTATTTTAAAAGGAATTTAACAGATTTGCTAATTTATGTTGCCCTAAGTGAACAACATATTTACTTATTTATTTTCAAACAAAACCACAGAGACAAATGTCTTAAGCACTTGTATAAGGAACACTGGAAAACTTTACCTGAAAGAACACAAAATGAACTGTTCAAAACTTCTATACAAGGAAATTGGAAAGTAACAAAAAAAATTTCCTGTGGAAAATATTGTTCCTTTTAACAAAGAACTGAAGAAAAATCTTGTGAAATGAAATATGCAAAATTGGATGGAAAATATTCTATCAAGACCAGGAATTTCTTGACAGATAAGTCAAACCAGTAATAAAGGATGAAAAGTTAAGAACTTCATCTCTAAAGATAAATAAATGACCTAAGGGACACAAAGCATCATCAGATAGAATGTAAATATTGCAATATATTTAAATATCTTGTCAGCAAATGGGTACTGAAGTTATGCTTTCCAGTTTAGCTCTATCTCTTGAGAAGATTTGGCTTAATAAAGAAACAAAATCAGAATTTTCCACTATGATGATCAGAAAGAAGCAAACAAAGATACATAAGAAGGTATTTCAGAGGCTCCTTTTGAGGGCTTGCAGATCAGTCCTGCAGATGGGCAGAGGGGCTTTGGCAGCCTGAAGGAGTCCCTGCTCCTTTTGCTTGCAGGGATCTGTTTTGAGCTAGGCTCCTTCACTGCTGTCTGAAGAAGCTGCCCACACAAGGTAGTGCTGCATTTTGGGTGGTGTGCTATGTTTTTGCATAAAGCATCATGTTTTACACCAGGAGACACTTACATTGTCTAGCCATGGCCCTAGTGCTGGTCAGTGTCACAGCTCCTGACTTCAGGCATCCTTGCCTTCAAAACACAAATCACCAATGCTATCCAAGGTTATTGTGAGTTCAGAGCTGCTCAGAGGTGCCCAGTAAGACATGCTGAGATGTGGAATCTCTCCTAATTCTTGATCCTTCTGTGGGGATCAAGTATGTCTGAGCAAGAACAAGATTTCACAGCCTGCTTGGACATTTTCTAAAAAACAGGCATCTAAAGCTGAAGTTGGCTGTTTGGTGGTTTGCTTTGTTTGTTTGTTTCCATATTTGAAATGGGAAGGTGGGAAGGCTTCCTTTTGGCTAGCAGTTTTAGGATCAGAGCTCTCACTCAGGCAGCTGGAATCACTGGTGCCTTTACCTGAAGACACTCCCCAACAGAGCAGTCTGAACACAAAACTACCACGTGTTTGGAATTAAAAAGTACAAGCACTTGTCCTTTCCTGTTGCATTTTGTATTGTGTATTTAAAGAGCTTTCAGGCTGAAAAAAAGCAGCATGAAAAGCAGCAGGATTCTGCAGCCCAGCAGAGCAGTCATTTGCTATGGAGACAGAAGACAAGTACTCCAGGCACCAGCAGCTTCCCATCCTCAGCTTTCCCCAGGGCAGCAGCACCAGCCATGCTGGGTAGAAGCAGCTGACCCACTCCTTCATGGGTGTCCTAAGAACAGATTGACCCCTCTGGGCAGTGTAAACTAATGGTTATCAGGTTTAGGATCCAGATGAGGCTCAGCTCAACTCAAGATAGGTGTTAGCTGGTCAGTGCTGTAAAAATCAGATGATTTTACAACCTTCAGGCTTAGAAGCTTTTAATCACTTAGAGTCACCTTTACATGGCTTGGTTTGGTTTTGGTTTTTTTTAACTGTAATGGTTCAAGATTTCTGGTTTCTGAAGACCATTTTTGTGCCTAAATCTTTTTGAGATGGGCCTCAGTGACAAAAGGGTTAGATTCAGGCTCCAAATAAATGTTGCATCTCCTGAAGCACATTTGCAACTCAGAGGCAAACTGAGAATAACTTAGTCCTGCTTTTTTTGAGAATCTAAAGGAATTCAAATAATTGATTTCTTATTTACAAAGTTGCCTCACCCACAGTCCCATCTTTTCACTACTGGACTTCTTGGTTTGTGGTCTATTTGTAGTATTCAGCTTAAGTGCTATTAAGGTCTTATTTATTTTACATATGCATATATCCACATATTACCACCTCATGAACTTCAGGACAGGTTCAATTATAAAGCACACTCCCAGCCAGCCATCAGGAAAGGAAGTATAATTCAGTTCATGCCTATCAGTCAATAGCGGCTTGAAGTCAGTGTGGTGCAGAGTAAGATATGCTTACCATCAGCAGCCCTTTGTAAGCATAGACAATCCCAAGCCAAATTGTCATGTGAGTGTTTTCACAGTGCTCCAAGATGGGTCGGATGGAGATATCTCTGCCTGCAGGGTCTGGCTGCAAAAATAAAAGAGGAAATATTTGGATTCATATTTCATGTCTATTCACACCTCAGAGATACTTAAATCTATTCTCACTATATGGAGGATTTGTAGAATAGAGAGCAGACAACTTTAAAGCAGCTCCTGATGACTGCAGGCCCATGAACCTGCAAAGGAATGCAGTGAAAAGCGTAGCTGTGAGGAAACAACCACATGGTAGCTGCCACCAGGTGAGGTCACCTCTACTGCAGACAAGAAAGAAAATGTCTGAAGTCACTCTGTCTTTATCAGTGTCAGTCACATTTATCAGCTTCAGGCATCTAATTTTTCTACAAGGCAAACAGTTTGGATGCACAAGCACGAAAATAAATGTACTTACAGTCATCCTTCCTTTCACCTGCAGTTCTTGTGTCACTGGCAAATGACTGATAAAAAATGTATGAAACACTGCTGTGTTTCAGGTGTTTTTTCATTGATAACCATGAGCTAAATCAAAGACCATTTACTATGGAAACTACAGCAGCAGCTTAGAAGAGAGTATAAATCATCACCAATCTGGGAAAACATCCTTAGAGCAAGTGAATGTCTATGCAAAATTTAAGAGTGCTGGAAGCTTTGCAGATTTCCACTTATTTTGAAAAGGAGATTGCATACAAGAACAGGACTTGCAGACTATCAGGACTGCTTGTATGAGGAAGAAGTTATAATTAAGACTCAAAGGAGTGTGACAGAACCCCTCTCACCCCTTACCTTTTTTTTTTTTTTAATCAGGAAAAGAAACAGTTGACAGGAAGAGCAAATGGATACAATGCTGTCTACAACTAGACTACAGATTAGGGTCTGGTCAGACTGCTTTTTAATGGTGGGCACTGTGTAAGAACACAAGATGCTTCTTGTGTGTGATCCTAAGAGATACTGTTGTAGTTAGGTACCACAGAATGCTCCCATTGGCTGCTCTGAGCTGTCTGTACTCACAGTTTGTCTCACTTTACAGAAAACACTGTAACACCAAAAGCTATTTTTCCTTTTTTTGTTGGAAGCACTGGACCTGAACTTCAGCTAAACTAAGATGAACTCAGACCCCTGTTTCCATACCTGGTTGTCTCAGTGGGCTCTGCAATTTCCCTTTTTGATGAATTGCAGGTGTCAAACTTCTCAGGCAGAAGTGTAACGATTATTATATAACACAAGGAAAAATCATGTTTGCACCAACTGAAACACAGAATTGTATGTGGAAGGGCTTCAGAGAGACCTGAGTAATTTCATAAAGCTTATTATTCTTGCTGCCTCTGATGCCTGTATGAATTTTGCTACAGATTTCAGTGGTCACAGTATTAATGCTTCTTCCATCAATCTCTGCGAGGCATTGCCCCTGACTCTGTAAACTGCAAAAAAAGAGTGTGTCAAGTAAGAAGGTAGGCATGAAGGGGAAACAAAATGACCTTCTGCTATGCACTGCACAGTCAGAGGATTCACAATTTGCTTTTCAGATCCTGCAGCAGACCAGACATTATCACAGAATCATAGAATGGGAAGGTTGGAAGGGACCTCAAGGATCATCCAGTTCCAACCCCCTGCTATGGGCAGGGACACCTCCCACTAGTACAGGTCACTCAAGGCCTCCTCCAACCTGGCCTTGAACACCTCCAGGGAGGTTGTGGAGCACAGAAGCACCCAATGTGATCAAAGATCACATTGGGTGCTTCTGTGCTCCACAACCTCCCTGGGCAACCTGTGCCAGTGTCTCACCACCCTCACTGCAAACAACTTCCTCCTAACATCCAGTTTCAGTCTCCCCTCTGCCACTTTAAACCCATTGCCCCTTGTCCTGTAAGTTTATGGTTAAGTTTATAGTTGGTTCAATGGACAATGTAATGAGATTCACTTCACTTGTCCCTGGACTGAAATATCTGCTCAGACTGCAGGATTCCACCACTTTCAACCAACTATGATAAATTGGAATAATTTCTTATTTTGAAGACTATCACTGAAGTGAGAGCTCTTATTTGGGAAATGGTAGATTATAATTTAATTTTCACTATATGATTATCTCTAATGCAAATTTGCTTCAAATCTGCACAGCATATGTCTATTCATTAGTCAAAACTGAGAGACCAAGGCAGGAAAATGACTGAATAGAGAACACAACTTACTTTCAAATACTATTGGAGAGAAAGAAGTTGCATCATTTCCTTAGCAGGAACTGCCAGATTTTGTAAGGCAATGATAGTTTAAAAAATGTTAAATAACTAATTCAATATACTTAGATTTTTCTATCTATATCTATAAGAAAATCTTGTGAAGTGCTCAAGGGGGAGTAAAAGGAAAAGAGAGAATACCGAGTGCAGCATCATCGAGAGTGCTTTTGGGGCAACAATGGGGCAGCACTTATTTCCAAGCACCTTCTAGATGTGCAAGGTGATAGTATTTTAAACAAAAAAGTTACTGAGGTCTTGTGCATGTGGTAGGTAGCAGTAATTTTACAGTGAACTGTATTGTTGCCTATTGCTTATTGCTACTGCAAAATGACTTTCCTCTTTTGCTGCTTTTGATTCACCATCCCATTCCTTCACTGATTTTGCACAAATCAACTACACACAGCAAAAAATCTGGGTTAAAAAAAAAAATCATATGATGTTTTCTAATATCAAAAGAATTTTTCAAAACTCTCCAATTACTGAGCACTTCACTGACCTCTCTAATCATCCACCATTTGTGCACTTTGTTACTGCTTTAGAGGGGATGACAACATAAATGCTACCAGTGACTATATATGTACTGGAAATGTGCCCTTTCCTTTTATAGAAAACAATCTAAATGCCCTTCAGATGTCACTCTCTAAGGCCTGAAGACCTCCTATCTTGTGATTAGGCTGAAGCATTCCTACCTCTTCTGAAACTTAATAAGGTTTCTGACATTGACATTGATTTCTGGAGTGTTTTCAGCAGCTGAACAGAAAGACTTTAATCTGTTCACTTCATACAAGAGTTGTGTACCATCACCAGTGAAATGTGTGTTTTACATGAGGTCTGGAAAGCAATCCATACCAGTAAACAGATTATGTACAGAATGTTCCTATCCCTTCTCCCTGCATGTCAAAATTATTATCAGGCAGTTGTGTAGTTTGGTTTCCTTTTCCTTTTCTTTGCCCTGATGGTGGGCTGCCAGATCCTCATAACAGGTGAGCAGTGGCTTAGGTGGGTACTGCCACAGGGAGGGCTGAAGCCTAAACCTGCCTGGAACCCATAGGGAAATTTGCATGAGGGACCCTGACAGGGACAATGACAAAGACTGTTGAGTGCCAAGTGCCTTCCTACACCTCCCCAAAATAACTGAGCAACAATGAGACTCCTCTTGCCTCCACCTGTCTATGGATTGCAATACAAACCTACAGGCTTTGTTTAATCACAGAATCAGAGCTTGACAAAGCCCCTCAGGATCACCAAGTCCTACCTAGAACCCTACTCTACAAGATTCACCATAAACCATAGCCCTAAGCAGCACATCCAAACGACTCTTAAACACACCCGGGGTGGGCGATTTAACAACCTCCCTGAGCAGCTCACAGAGCTGCTTTCCAGAGTGGCCCATGTTAGAGAAGCAGAAAGGCACTTCAAGGGCAAGTGCAGTTTGCATTGATCAATTTTCTCCAAATCCTTTAGGAATCTGGCTCCAGTTGAGTACAAAAGAACAGCATGCAGTGTAATGGACAGCTTTCCTGGTCTCAGATAAATTGTGGGAAGAGAAGGCAAATTACCCTGAGGCACCTGTGCCTTCTAAGCCTGATGTTATTTCATCCTTAGAAAGACAGATTTTATCTCCTTTTTTTTTTTTTTTTTCATGTATAACTACAATTTCTTAGTGGTTATTACACTAGTCAAAAGCTCTTTGGAAAAGACCTCACATATTGGGAAGATATTTGGATGATGATTAATGTATCACTGACTTATTTTATGTCTTTATTGTCGTTCCTTCTCTACCTCTCCACATAGGTTTTAATAGGAGGAAGGGTCTGTGGTTCACAAAGCATTTCATTCTGCAAATGTCTGTGAACAGACCTGGGCTACTGCCCAGTGTCCAAAAGTCTTTGACCTTCTTCTGTGAGAATAACTTTCCAGGTCCCTTTGCCAGTATCACAGAATCA
>WBNM01041696.1:0-12737 GCA_013399055.1 Ramphastos sulfuratus
CGTCGCCACCGGGGCAGCAGCTGGGACGGGCGCGGCGAAGCCCCGGGGTGAGCGCGGCGGTCGGGGCTGTGCGCAGAGCGGGGAAGCCTTGGGGTGCTCGGGGATAAGCCTGCGGTTCGGGGCTGTCAGACTCGGGGCGGGGGGGCTCCGGAACCGGCCGAGGGACACCCACACGCACGCCCCCAATCTGGGTAGCCCCCGGGGACCATCGTGACACTGGGGACGTTCTGGGGTCCTACCAGCACCCCAAGACAGAATCCCAGCATGGCGGGGGTCGGAAGGGACCTCCAGTCCAACCCCCCTGTCAAAGCAGGGTCACCCACAGCAGCCACGTTCTGAATGCCTCCAGAGATGGAGACTCCACCACTTCTCTGGGCAGCCTGGTCCAGTGTTCCACCGTCAGATTCCTCCTCCTTCGGGTGGAACTTCCTGTGTTCGAATTTGTGCTCATTACCTCTTGTCCTGTCACTGAATAAAGCCTGGCCCCATCCTCCTGACACCCACCCTTGAAGTATTGATCAGCATCGATAAGATCCCCCTCAGTCTGCTCTAGGCTAAACAGCCCCAAGTCCCTCAGCCTTTCAGATAACCCCAGGGAGCTCTATGACCCAAAATTCTGAGATGGTCCTTGGGGCATTCTGCCACTGCAGAAGGTCCTTGAGACCCCCAGGAGAGAGTGACCTGGGCAGGGGGTCTCAAAAGCCCATGAGCACCCTGGACCTGTGAGAAAGTGCCCTGGGGAAAAGGGGTGTGTTGTTGCTGGTAGTGGCTGGAACCAGGCTACCGTGGGAGACAGTAGCCTCATGGGCTTGCATCTCAGTGCTGTGAAGGGGCTCTGACATCACCAAAAGCCCAGCTTATGCTCAGCTTATGCACCACTAGCTAGCAACATCCTCATCTAATTTATGAGAACCCCTTGAAGTCAGCCCAAAAGCTTGAGCACATAAAGCTTGGGATGGGAAGGGACTACCCTTCTAATTCCCAGATTAGAGCTGTTCACTGCCTGTTCATTTCCGTTTGTCCCTGTGTGATTCTCTCCCTGGATGTTCCCAGCTCTCCTTCTGGAATGTGTCCTGCCTAATGACAACATCAGCTTCCTCCCCACCGTTTAGCTGGGCATGAAGATATCATCCCCTTGGTGCTGTGGTGATCCTCGAGGCCATGCAAGTATCCTCTAATATCCTGATCCTCCTCTGTTGTCACAGTACCCACAGCCTTTTCCTTATTTTGTTAGTACTTTGGCCGTTAATAACATTTCCAAACTTTCCATTGCAGATTCCATCAGTAACTTCCCTCCAGCCCAGTAATCCCGTTTACAACCTTCCTGTTACCACCTCCCTTGCAGTTCTTCCACGGAGATTTCCTCCAGTCTGAATCACATGGGCCCAGCAGCACCACATGATGCTGCTGGAACGGGGCTTGTGACTTACAACAGAGCTCCTGACCCAGCGTTGAGATCTCAACCCACAACTTGATGGATTTCCCTGTTCTTACTTCACTCAGGCTTGCAGTTAGCATCAGTCAAAGCCTTTTTTCAGTGTCTGGTCCTGCTCTCCATTTTTCATCACCTGCTTATTATTCATAATATCCTTTTGATAGTAGGAAATCACACTCCAGTGAAATGTTATGCCCTTTCTCTCCTGTTTTTCCTGCTTCTTTGGGATGTAAAGTGATTTCACAACATTCTCCCTAAGGAACGAGAAGTCTCTTCCACATTAGCTTTGAGCTCTCCCAGCTGATTTTGCTGTTGCTCAAAAATTGTTCCTCTTTCAGAAGAATAAACAAACAAACCAACCCTTCTGCTCTCATTCCACATTAACTCAGCCTTCAGCTCCACTTTAAAGGTATCAGCTCATTGTCAATCAAGCCTTATCAATGACTTCCCTGCAGCACTCTCTCTACTTATTTTCCTCTGTACATATTTTCCTCTTGAAGGACAAAAAAATGATATTCAAAGTCAAAGATCTGAGAGATCTGAGCATAAATCAAACTCACCTAATGTCATGCAGGATCAGCTCACAACGTGTTACAAAACCTGTCTCTTCACAGCTCCAGTCCCTCAGGTTTGCCCCTAGTCCCCAGGAAAAGCATTCTGTCCTCACTCTCACTTTTTGGGGTGATGGATGCTGTAGGACATGTCACCTCCAGACTGACTGCTGCTCCAGACAGATGAAGACACTGAAATACTGGTTTAGTGACTCTGTGGGTTGCTCCCTTCCCCTTTGGCTAAGCAACCTTGCAGGCTCAGAAGAAAGGGTGTCTTTGAACCTGGGAGAGTCTCCTTTTTGCTGCAGAGCTGGAACTGAAGCTACAGCTGGAGCTGAAGCTTCCTCCACTTTCACTGACAGTGCCACAGGTGGACACGTGCAGCCATCCATAGATCACCACAACCTTGTAGGAGACTGAGCTGCTGTGATCCCTGCTTCTTCTTGTGATGGCAATGAAAATGGCAAGGTTTGGAAAAGCCCTGGTGAGCTCCTGTCTATGCTGGCATCTGAGGGAGTGTGGGCTCAGGGCTTCGATCTGGCTTAGTGACTCTGAATACAGTGCAGGTGCCTGTGCAATGATTAGAGCTCACCTCATCTTCTTCTTGCTCTTTGGTCCAAGAGTCCTCAAGCACCAGGCACTTCTCAGGAGGTCAGCCAGAAGTGGAAACCCCTGTTCTGAAGAGGATATTTCCTACAGTGCTTCAAGCAGACTCGGGATGTGTGCTGAAAGATCCCCGTTTGAAGCTACTCTCTGGAAAAATGAATAGTGGTGCCCGGTCCGGAGCTTTGACAATGCTGACCCATGAATTTTGAGGAATATACTTCTGCTATTAATAAAGGCTCTCAGCCACTCAACCATTGAAGGAGGTGTAAAGGCTTTCTGGCTGAGCAGCTGCAATGCCCATTTTGCTGTATTGCTTTCTATAAATCCAGAGCTTGGGTCCCCTTGGCCATGCACAAAGGTCTTTGGGGAGCAGAGAACTGGCACAGTCTGCTCCTATATCTCTGCCTTGTCTGGGTACAAGGAATAAAAAAACAGCATTGAGTGTAAACCCTGTTTTAACCATCTTCAGCTAGATCTTTCTGGGGCTGTTTCTCCCTAGCAGCTCATTGTCTACTTGAAGTCACTGTGGCAGGAGCTCTGGAAAGGAAGGGGGTAATGGTTGGAGTAGATGATCTTCCCAGGTCCCTTCCAACCCCTAACGTTCTGTGATTCTGTGAATGAAGAGTAGTGTACCAGGAATATGGACCAAAAATCTGCTCTAGGAGTTGCACCTTTGAGCTTTTGGTGTGTCAGGTGATGCTCCATCACTGCAGAAGACTGGTGAGAGGCTGTTTGATGTGGTCCAGGGAGCTTTGCTATATACAGCTCTCAGTGTTCTTCACAAACAGACAAATGGGAGGTCAGTGGCTTCATTGTAGATAAATAAGGTGACACAGACAGGGAAATGTGATCTAAAAAAGCAGAGGTGGATCTTCAACTGGCCATTACAACTCAGGAAATAGATGCTGAAGTCCTCATTGATGGTTCACCAAAATTGTAGCCTTGATGGGCAGGGAAAAAAAAAAAAAAAGCCAGCCAAACGTGGTGATGTCATCAGGAAGGGCTTGGGCTCTCCAAATATGAGAGGGCATTTTTTGCTTGCAGTGCCACAGCTTGCAGCACCCATATCTGGGCAGTTCTGGCCTCACTGCACTGAGAGGGGACAGAGGGTCCCTTCCAACTTGATGCAGTCTGTGTATCTGTGACATAGTGGACTTGGAGTCCTGAGCAGAGCAGCCGAGGTGATCGAGGGAATGGGGCAGCTTCAGTATGAGGAGGTCCTGGGAAGGCTGGGAATTTTCCCTGGAGAAAGGAGGGCAGAAAGGGCTGGCTCTACAAAATCATGAACCTGGTGCTCACCAAAATCTGCATGGCTGGAATTAGAGGCCATGGATTTGTCTGGAAGATTGGTTTAAAATGGATCAAAAGGACTTGATACAGGACAGGGGGGAAGAAGGAGCTTCTGGAACTTGCTGCCATAGGAGGCTGTGGAAATAAATCAGATTGGCAGGTTTATTAACGTTGGAGCAAGGTGCTGAAGGCAACGGGAAGGTGCTCTCTGGAATGGCTGTTACTGCTGGTGTGGATGTTGGAGCAGCACAATCAGAAATGGCCAATCCCAAGTGCTATCCCTAGATGGCATCTCCCCTGGGGGCATGATGTGGCCATCAGAGCATTTCCTGTGTTCACAGAATCGCAGAATGTTAGGGGCTGGAAGGGACCNAGGCAGCAGCCCCAAGCTGTGCCCAGTTGGGCAGAGGGATCCTCCTTCCATCATCACTGGTGGGTACCTGTGGTGCACAGTGGGTGAATGGTGACGAGGATCTAAAGGCATGGGGGCCTGGTGGCCCCCCTGGTTAGGAAGGGATATGCTTGATGGTCACTCTAACATCACCCACAGGTGCTGGCTGGGCCTCCTGACTTAGGCTGAGCTCCTCTCTGTTTAGCTGTTAGAAGTGAGAATCAATTCCCATTCAAGTCCCTGCACAACAATTTCCTCTTTGCATGAGGGGGAGGTGGCTGACTGCAGAGAATATTCTCAGTTTCTCCACCCCTGTGCAAATTCAGGTCTTCTGAAGTGGTTGCTGTGTGGTAGGAAGACAGGGCAGCCAGCAGGGAGAACGTTCCTGCATTTCTATTCAATTTCCCCCCTCTGTAGTGAAAATCTGATCAATGCCAGGCAGTGGACAGTGTCAGGCAGGCATGACTGGAAAATGCTGCATTGAGAAGGGTTGCTAGAGGTACAGTTGCAGCCAAAATCTGGCTAGATCTAATTATCAAAGAAGACATGGCCAGCCACAAAAAAAAAAAAAAAGTGGAAAAAACAGTGCAAAGTAGACATGGAAAATTTCTGCTGCTTAGCTGATGAATGGCTCCAGCACAGCAGTGAGAAGGCATCACTGGCCAACAACATGTTACCACAGATCTGCACCTTCTCCTCCCAGATATAGAATCTGAGACTTGGATTCTGTTGTGAACATCTCCAGGTGGGGGATTCCTGATGCTTTATGCCTTTTTGGTTATGGGAGCTCACATAATGAGGTCTGAGTTCCTCATGGGTCAGCTTTGAGATGGATCAGCAAGAAGATTTGCTCAGATGTTGCTTGCAATGTGGAACCTCCTGTGATAGCAAAGGAGGGCAGACAGTGTTCTGAGTTCTGCAAATACCTGCTTTGATCAACCCCATCCTGCCTGAAGAGGTTGTGCTTGATGCAGCTGCTCCATGGGGAGCAGTCTCTGCTTTTAGGAAAGGAAGCTGAGAAAATATTTTCAAGTCCTTCATCAAAATTGGCATTTGGTGAAGGCTGACTATTTGTTGTCTTCCATGACCACTTTTCCTTTTCCCACTAGCAAAAGAAGCAGTGGTGAAGATGGGGGTATGCTAAAAAGTGTGGATTAAAAGAGATTTCAGGCTGGTTACCTAAAAAAAACCCCACACACCCCCTTCACACAGCAACCCATCGAAGCCATCTCTAAACAGCCAGCACCTTTGGGAAGTGGTGGGGCACAGAAACATGACAAGAGGGTCTGTTATCATTAGCAGGGCAGAAGGAGGAAAGCAAAGAACTATAAACCAGTTAATTTCAAATCACAAAATCACTGTGGGACATAAGAAGGAGATGAGTAATAACCACAGCCATTGCCAAGAACAAAGCATTTCAGATGAGCTTTCCCCCTGTGACAGATTCCAGTCCTTGCTTCAAGGTGACTTTTCACTCTTCTTCCATCAATAACTTCTGTGTTGTAGTGAGGAAGGTGCTTATTAAATTCTCAGATGTTCCTGAGCTGGAGGCTTTAAATTTGAAATGAGCTGCAGACACCAGAGAGAGCGATTCAGTGTGGAAAACCTGATGTCTAGGAAGAACTGTCCAAACACATAGCAAACAAACTGCTAAGGTAGCAGTTTCTCAACACATGGTTGCATGGACCATGAGTTGTGCTCTCAGTGTGCTGGATGTATAAGCAGAAGAACAGTTTGTAAGACACGTGGTGTTTTCCTTCCTCTTCCCAGCAAGAGGATCTTTTGACTGGTGTTCTATGATCAGCTTCTAGCAGGAAATGGAGTCTGTGTTTTCCTGCTGCTTCACTGATAATTCGAATGGGCAGTTCCTGGTAAACTACCTCATGGATGCCTGACCTGCTCCAAAAGTGTGTCTTTCTGTGCCCCTTTCCAGGAAGTACTCTCTAGGGCCATGGCTGTTTGTCAGATGCTACTAAGAGGAGTATCCAAGCTACCTGAACAATGCTGTTTGCAAGAAGGTGGTAGAAGTATTGTGATCAGGTAAGTCATAACCACCCTGATGCCATTTCGGCTCCTCTTGCAACAGAAATAAACTCTGAGATGCCACTTGACTTGGTGACTGTCCTGTAACAAAACACTTCTGTGCTGGTTTAAGGCTAATTGGAATATTTTAATAGAGAAAATTATATTATAGGCTGTGAAAAGGAAACAGTGGTGNCTTCATTGTTCTCTGAGTGTCTCTGAACCATAGATGCTTTGTTCACCAAGTACAAACATTGATGAGAGGCGAGAAAGGCCTCCAGATAGCAGAGACATAAGAGTAGGTTTTTGTCTCACCTGGAGATGTTCATCTCCCATCTTCTCCTGCAGCTGCTTACTGTGACTGTGCCTCCTGAGTGCTGCCATGCCCTGGATCAGGGGACTTTGTCCTCAAAGTTCACTTTCCCATGCCATCTGGTGCCGTTTTGGGCTGTGGCAATGTTGAAATTGCCTTCACCTCTGTCATCATTGTGGTTGCTGCAAAACTGTCTCCAAAACAGACCTGGGCCAGCAGTGGGGTAAATACTTGGCCTGCTCTTCTCCAGCCCACCACTGCTGTGCTGGGCAGGAATGTTGGTGCAGGGAAAGCCAAGCTGTGGGAAGTTGTTGCCAGAGTATCCATCCCACGGGACAGCCTGGGGCACAGGAAGCCACGGCCACCAAGAGATGCCCAGTGAAGGGAGCCTGGGGCTCACATGCCCCTGTACTATGAGTCAGGAGGCCCAGGGTGGCAGGCTACTGGGGCACTCAGTACTGAAAATGAGCTGCTGGGGAGGAGTCCTGCACCTCTCCAAGCTGGCACCAGTGTTGCCAGTGTGCTTGGGACCTGGAGGTGGCTGGAAGCCCATTTTGGCAGCCTGCTTCTCTCTGCTCAGAGCTTCCAGATCAGCCCCGCATGCGGGACCAAAGCTGAGCTCTCTGCAGCTTCTGCCTGGCCCTGATAAGGTACCACGGCTTGAGGTCCCCATCTGGTGGCAGCAGGGACAAATGGCTGGGACACAACTCACGCTAGCTCTCTGGAATTCGGTGGTTCTTTGGCCAGGCAAAGCACTGGGAAAACACTGCAGAGCCAGGACACTGCCTGCTGCCACACAGTGTGTCCTGCCCGAGGACACGACACGGCTTGGGAACCGCTGGAAGCAAAAGACTGTCAGAAGCAGGGGGAACAACTGCCAACCCCTTCCCCTACATCCTGTACCCTGCATTGCTCTTACACCTCGTCTCTCTTGCATACACCACACTCAAGATCATGAAGCCCAGGTCTGGGCCGGATTTGATCCTGGTTCTTCGCAGTGCTTTACACACTGGTCCACACTGCCCTGCACCCTGAGCTCCACACTTTAACCCTTTTCTCCATGAGCTCCTCATGGAGCAGGGGTTCTCTGCAGAGCAGAGTTGTGTCAACAGCTATATCTGATGGCAGCTAGAAGAGTGCAACCTGCTCCAATGCCCTGCTGCATGCGAGGCTGGATCAGGTTGGTCAGTGAGGCCCTGACCAGCTTTCTCTTCACCTCCTCCCTGCACTCAGGTGCTGTGGGCATGTGGGGTCTGGTGACCACTGCCTGTGGTGCTCTGCAGGAGAAACTATGGGGACAGAATGGTCTCCTTTTTTTCTCCAGACTCATTTGAGATCTCTCCTGCCTCTGGTGCATTCACTGATGGCGACTGGAGGTCATGGGGCTAGCAAAAGCCACCCGTGTCCATCCTTGCATATGCCAAGGACTGCCATGGCAGTTTGGCTTGCCTCCATGCTGTGCTTGCACTAGCTACCCTGGGGCTTTCCCAAACCTTTACCCCAGCTCCAAACACCTCCTAGCCCTGGCAGGGACGACAGCCCTTACTCGGCACCTGGCAGGTTGTAGCCCTCCCCAGACTGTCTCCCACCACACCCGGAGCTGGAGGAGAGCCCAAGATCTCCTTTATCAGCCCTGCGCAGTTCCCCACAGCAAGGCCACCCTGCTGCAGACTGTGATAAGGGGTGGGGGTGCTGTGCAGACTCCAGCACAGCAGCACCCAGCACTGCTGCTCTGCCTGTACTCCTTCTCCTGCCCTGACAGCCCCCACCCTGCTGCGGTTCAGAGCCCAAAGAGCAGGGTCTGGGACTGAGCCCTGTCTGTTCCCCTTGCAGGGGAACTGTCTCCCACAGCCTCCAGCCTCCCAGGACCCTCCAAAGTGACACCCCAGCAGTGCAGTGTGAAGTGGGAACAGGAGAATCCTTATCATGCCATGCACCCTTGTGCGCTGGGAGGCACAAAAAGATGTCCTCACACGTGGAGGTCTTCAGGGTGTCTTTGCTGTGCCACCATACAGGCACCGGAGCCCCTGTACCCCACTGTCTCCTGCAAGCATCTCCCACAATTTGTCCTGGGCAGAGGCAAGGGGTGAAGAGGGTTGGTGGGGCAAGAGGAGATCCCTCTGGTGGGAAGGGCAGGACAGGCTGGGGCTGCAGGGATCTCCCAAAGACCAGACTCCAGCCACACTCTCTGTGTCGCGCTCCACCAGTGCCTGGAAATGCTCTGCCTACAGCTGGCAGAACAGAGTCTGCCTGCCGGGCACTACCATCCGAACGCTGCCCTCTCTCGGAGACAGCAAAACCAGAGCCCATTTCCTCCGTGTGCCCACCTGGCAGGAGGGCACCCTCAGTTCAGACTGCTGAGCAGATCCCTCCCGCTCCCTCCCCGCGGGCAGCAACCAGAGCAGGACACCAGGGCTGGAGCACAAATGCAAGAGATTTTATTTCAGATCATTTGGCTGCTCGCTGTCAGAGGGCTGGCAGAAGGTGGGGGTCCAGCTCCAGCCACAGTACTGTCTTAACGGTACTTGGCAGTCAGCACGTTGCCCACGGCACACAGGAACTTGTCCAGGGAGGCGTGGACCTCTGGGGTCAGGGCAGCAGCCTGGTGGATGGCGACCACCACCAGGAAGCATTGGCCCAGCAGCTGAAAAGCAAAAGGAGATGGTGAGCGAAGGGATGAGGCGCAGAGGTGGCCGGGGCGGGCGGCGGTGCGGGAGGGGAGCCGGGCTGGCCATGCCTTCCCGGGCACTCACTTTGAAGTTGACGGGGTCCACGCGCAGCTTTTGGGCGTGGAGGTCGCTCAGCTTGGAGAGGGCACCAGCGATGTCATCGATGTGGTTGACAGCCTCGACCAGAGCGCCCGCGACCTTCTTGCCGTGAGCCTTGACCTGAGCGGAGCCGGGTGACACGTCGAAGTGGGGGAAGTAGGTCTTGGTCTGGGGGTAGGTGACGAACAACCTGCAGGACAGAGCGGGTCAGAGCTGCGTGAGGATGGGTACGAAGGGACAGCTGTGGATGGGGAGAGGGTGGCGGTAGACGGGAGGGAGTCAGAGACAGACAGGAGAGAGGATGGTGACGGGAATGGACACGTACCTATGCAGGGTCTCGGCGCCATAGTCGTCGACTTGGCCGCCGATTTTGGCAAAGATGCCCTTGACGTTGGTCTTGTCGCTAGCAGACAGCACCATGGTGTCAGCTCCGCCTTGGCAGCCCCCAGCACGGGTGCCCCCGCCGGCCTCGGCAGCCCTTATATGCGGTACGGGGGCACCGCCCGCCTCCGGCCCGCCCTGCTCCCGGCCACGCCGCTGGAGCTCGGCCAGGCGCGGCCGCCGCACCCAGCACCAGACCGGGCCCGGCGGGGGGGCTCAGCCCCACTACACCGGCTGGGGGTGGGTATGGTTAGGGTCAGGGCAGGCTCCTCTGGCACCAGTCAACTGCAGGTTTAGGCTTAGATTCAGCTTTGGATTTAGGCTTAGGTTTAGATTTAGTCTTAGGCTAAAATACAGGCTTAGGGTTAGGTTAGGTTTAGGGTCAGGGTCTGCACTGGCACGGGTGGAGGAGTCTGTGTGTGCCCTGTCCTGCCACAGGCTGTGTCCAGGTCTTGGATCAGGGTACTGGGTGAGCTCCTCCACTGCAGGGAGTGCTGGCACAGCCTGGATGTGTTCTGGCAGGGTGGTGGGGACAGCAGCATGGGGACTGTGGCTTCAGTAGCGTGGTGGGAGTCTGTGCCCCACGGGGGTGCCCAGCTCCCCCAGCACCCACACACAGCCCCACAGGCACCCACATGTACAGACCGAGCCATCCAACACAGCCTCAACACACACAGGTGAACTGCCCCTGCACACACTGCCACCTGACATGGCACTGCACATCCACTGTCCTTGCCCCTGTGCACCCCTTGGCATCCCACACAGCTCCTATACACTCATCCAATCTGCCCTATTGCACCTACTGCTCTTGTTTCTGTAAGTGCCTCCCAAACCAGTGTATCCCAAAGTGTGTGTGCCCATCTCCAGCTTCAAAAGATGGCCACATCCCTTTGCAGATGGACCCTGCCACAACACTTCTCTCCTGGGCATATGTGGTTCTGGCCCCAGCATTGGGGGACACCAAATCTCCCTGACTCTTGGGAACTGGGCAGAGCCACAGGGCTCAGTGCTGATGGCAGCACTGGCCTGTAGCAGCAGGAGTTCACAGCCAGGGAAGGTAACAGCAGCCCTGTGTGCCCCAAATGATGAAGGTGAGAAGGGCAAGAAGGACAAAGAAGATGAGGATGGTGAGGAAGAACAGGAGGGTGAGGAGGCCTGTGGTGCTTCCAGTAGGTTCGAGAGCTGGCACAGGCGGGCAGGGGACAGTTCACACCCATGTCCCCTTCCATGGCTGACAGTTCTTATCATTACTGTTTAGGGGAGATTAGCTCCAGCTGGCACCCTTTCAGAGCAGGGAGGGAGGGGAGGATGGGAGGTGATCTTCTGAGAAGTGGAGCCCAAATGTCTGCTGCCTGGTTGTGCATCAGGGGCAAACTGCAAAGGCAGAAGAGCCCTTCAGACTGGTGGGACAGGAGTTGATGAAGTACAGGAAGACTCAGGGGTGTGGGCTGGAATGTGTCTGAGGATGGAGGAAAAGTGCTGTGGATTCCTGATTCCACTTGTGGGAGCAGAGGCTGGTGTGGCCCAGGGGCTCCCAACCCTGTGTTTCTGTGCAAGTCCCTGCACACCCAGCACCCAGCTGCTGCCTGCACTCAACCACTCCAAGCACTACTCTCTTGACCACTGTCTTCCAGCACCCAGCTGCTGCCTGCACTCAACCACTCCAAGCACTACTCTCCTGACCACTGGCTTCCATCCCTCACAAATGCCCATCTCCTGTCTCTGGTGCCACAGTTCAGAGTAAACTCAGGGCTGGGTTAATATCTCATGATGTGACAAAAGGCAATGTTTTTTTTTTAACTTGGGGTCCAAACCCCCAAACCAGTTGCCCTTTGCTGGACTGCAACTCTGCCTATCCCACTCCACCCCTGCTCAGGTGTCAGGGCAAGATCAGATGCCCCCGACAGGTGTAGGGGCACTTCCCTGGCAGTCAGCTGAGAAGACAGCCCTGTGGCTCAGGGGCTTGAGCCCAAGAACAATATTTGTGCTTAATGGTCTGTGGTGGATTTCCTTCACTCCATGAACTTGTTTGATTGCTCATGCAGGCACTTAGCCCCCACAGCAACTCCAGTGAAGTCCTAAACAGCTACTGTGATAGAGCCAGAAGAGATTCATCCTATTCCCCTGGAGAATCCTCCAAGGAAAGGACCACATTTGGCTTGGGATGTGCTCCTGAGACATGCAGACACAGCAAGGCACCAGACCGAGCTTCATGCCCAATGTCCTTCTACCAGCACTGACCACATTCCAAGCTGAGGTAGCTGGAAGAAGGCAGTGCTCTGAGGGGCACTCAGGGAGCCCATGGCCAGTGCTGTCCCCTGGTACCACAACCAACCTCACCAGCAGCACCCTCCCTCTGGCAGGAGCACCGCAATAGTCCAGCCCTCCCCAGCCCCCTAGCCCGGCACAGACAGACACAGTGCTGTGGCAGAAGTGTCTTTATTGATGGCAGCAGGAGCGAGTGGCAGCTCATCTGTACTTCTCAGACAGCACAGCGCCCACGGCCGACAGGAACTTGTCGAAGGCAGCATGCACCTCGGGGCTGTAATCCTTGCCCATGTGCACAGCCAGCACGACCTGCAGGCTCTGCGCCAGAAGCTGTAAGGCAAAACGGGGCTCAGCATCTGTCCCCTGTCCCCCAGTGCCCTTGTCTCAGTCCCCATCCCCTGTGCCTCATCCCTTCTTCCCTCATCCCAGTCTCCATTCCCTGTCCCCTTCTCCCGTCACCTTGTCTGAGTCCCCGTGCCAAATTTCCTCATCCCTTGTCCCCTTGTCCTCTGTCCCTCATCCCCTCATTCCAGTCCTCATCCCACATCCCTCATTCCCTGTCCCTCATCTCGTCCCTTGTCCCCATCCCTCATCTCCTTGCCCCTGTCTTATGTCCCTCATCCTCTTGTCCCATCCCCCATCCCTCACATCCCTCATTCCTTGTCCCTCATCTCGTCCCTTGTCCCTTGTCCCCTGTCCCTCATCCCCTTGT